>VZZY01005585.1:0-24920 GCA_013400335.1 Eurystomus gularis
TCTGCCAGGCCCACTTCTACATCCTTTAGCACATATCTAGATGGCTTTTAAATACATCCAGTGATGGCAATTCAACCACCTCCCCGGGCAGCCTGAACTTGAACCTGCTCTACCGAGTCTGCTGCTAAACTGTGTCCCTCAGCACCACATCTCCATGGCTTTGAAACCCCTCCAGGCACGGGAACTCCAGCACTGCCCTGGGCAGCCTGGCCCAGGCCTTGATAACCCTTTCAGTGAAAAAATTTTTCCAAATGTCCAACATAAACGTCCCCTGGTTTCCTCTTGACCTATCGCTGTTTAAGAGACCAGCACTCACCTCTTAAGAATATATCCAGAACATACTGGTAAATCCTTCTGGTTTTTTTCAGATACTCAAATTTTCCAACAATTTTAATAGCCAGGATTTCTTCTGCTCTCTGCTTCTCACTTCTTCCTTCTGTTCCTGAACTCAGTGATTCCAGATTTTATTTCCTCTTTTTCTTTTCGTTAGGACTTTTTTGCTCAGACAGTTCCTGAATTTTATAATTTTTTTTCATTTATCAAAGTTCTCCCAAGATAATTACCTAAAACCATAGTTACCCAGTCAAGAGTTGTCTCCCACCAACTTGACCTCAAGCATTCTCTCTACAATTAAGGCAACACAACTTTAAATTAATTTTTGAGTAAAACAAATACATATACCTAAATTGCAGCTAAACATGTGCCAAATCTTGCAGTGCACTTTGTGAAGGACATGCTATACGTATGAAGAAGTGATAAAAACACAAGGAAGAGGCTCAAAATACCTTCCCAGAGGAACACACATCTCAATTCTTTATTTCAGTCCAAAATACCCTCTGTCTTTTCATTCAAAGAGCTTCAATCAGCTTAGCCCATCAGTATCACGGAAAGCAAGCAATAATTCGTATTAAAAGCCACTAATAATGTTAATGGGGTGGGGGGGAAGCTTTCTCAAAGTATAGATTTTCCTAAAGCTAAACATAAATATTATAAAGCTGCCAGCAGTGATTGTAACAAAAGGTGAGGTGTCAGAAGTTTCACAAAGAAATTGATAAAGCTTTCATGACCCTGTTAAAACCTCCCCTGGGCACTGTTTGCAATCTGCTCTACTGCTTGCAGGCATTTGTCTTCATTTAGAAATAGAGTCCATACTGCGCAGGAAGCAGCAAAAGGCTGCTGTCGGGATTGTGACCACAGTTTCATTTCTTTTCACGGGGATGTACCCAGAAGGTCCCGATCTTTATAGAGACAGTAAATCATGACCCTGTTCCACGTGAGCTGATGACACCAGGGTAAGCCTGTGCTTTTCCTGTAAGGGTGGAGAAGCAGCTGATGGAAAAATGGAAATTTGTAGGAAAAAAAAAAAAAAAGAGTAGTGAGATGGTCATAGCTGAAGGCATTCCATTTTTTTTACCTGCATTTAATGAATACGCAAATACATGTATTTATAAATTAGTATAGAAAGAACACTCTAAGGACAGGGGTACACGACAAAGTCTGTGCTACCACTACAACCCAACACTGCAGAAGAGTCACCATAAAAAAAAACCACCAGCAGCTTGAAGACTGACACCTATATTTGAAAAAATTTGTACTTCCTTTTTTATATCGTAACTGCCACAGACGTAAATGTTAAAGAAAGCTGAAAGGGGAACATGAACACCAAGTAGTTTTTAAATAATCAAGTAAAAAACAAAGAATTTGTTTTAACAGTACCAAGAGATACTATCAATTACTTGGATGCGATCAGAGCAAGAGGCTGTAGTTTATTAGCGTTAAGTTAAATAACATATAGTAGAAAAAAAATCAAGCAAGCAATATGTTCATTTAAGGACAGATTTTTTTCTGCTCACACACACTGATATCTGTGTTTGGACTAGTTTGTCACTCTCCCTTCTTCTCCATGCATTCATCAGTGAATTTTCTGATGGAAACAGCATTATTCTACATACAGAAATTACTTGTCATGCAAAGAAGCATACTTTCAGTTAAGAAGCACACCTTTTTCTACTATATAAGTTAATTTTTTAATCTCAGTGATGTTTGTCCTCACTTTGATAAAATAAAGCTCCACCTACTTCCATGTCTTTTTTTTTAATTTTCTTACAAAAGCGAGTGCACGTATCAGAAGATTTCACTTGCTGGCTGAGTGAATGAGTGGGAGTGCAGTACAAAAGTAAGCCCTGTCTATGAATGTCACAGTTGCGAAACACGTTATAAATAAAACCATATGCTCGCAGGAGACATTTTTGCCTCTCATCTTTTGCTGCGTGCTGAAGGAAGCACTGGGGTAGAACCCATGATGATGGAGAGAAAAAAAACACATCAATCCACCGTGCTAGTAAAAATAACTGAATTAATCACATAATTTTTTTAATAACAAATTTAATCGAGAGTTGGTTAGAAAGTTCTGTAGTTTGACCTAGATAAAAAAATGTCATGACACACTGTGTAGCATCGCTCCTCTGTAAAGCTATGAAAACAAACGAGCCATTTTGTCAATTCATTGTAATATTTTGTGAAATATGTCTACGACATGCCATGGTAATAGTTTCTTTTAGTGAAACCATGTTGTTCTTGTTCCATATTTTCTTTTAAAACACATGCTGTGGTGACAAAAGGAGATTAACACAGAGCACGGTGAACAAAGAAACTACCTCATTTCTCTCTTGTATCACAACTTCTTTTAGTAATCTAAAACAGCGAAGGGGAAGTGCCACAGCTCCTCTCAGGGTAATAGGAATCTATTTAATTTCCAGTTCTGAGTTATGGAATGATCTCTCCAGTGAGCAGTTTTCTTTCCTTGGCTAGTATCAGGCAACACGCAGACACAAAAAGCTGACCATGTGTTCCCATCACAGTATTTTTCTACTATCCTTTTGGATTCATCTGCTCTGAAGGTTGCCCTTAATAAAAGGAGGAACAACGAAAGCAGTGTTTCCCAAATGCTGCAGATCTGTAATGGCAGAATAATTAATATTGGGAAAGCAAACGAGCAATGCCTAAAAACTCAGGTGAGAAGGATAGCAGAAAACATCTGAGAGTCTGACAACAACCAGTCACAGCATTATACCGGGGAAAGCGCTTCTGTACATTAATACAAATACATTTAGCAAATGTTGAGTATTCTACTAAATGTTATGCTACAGTCTCCATGGTCTTTACCGTCTATGAGCTTGTTTGCAGAGCTAGAGAGCAGAAAAGCACAAGAAAGGCTTTCTTGTCTCAAAATTAAGTCTTAGTCAAAGATGATGTGAGGGCTGGAACCCCCCTCCTATGAGGACAGGCTGAGAGAGGTGGGCTTGTTCAGCCTGGAGAAGAGAAGGCTCCAGGGAGACTTCACTGTGGCCTTCCAGTATCTGAAAGGGCTTACAAGAAAGATGGAGAGGGACTTTTCACAAAGGCTTGTAGTGATAGGATGAGGGGTAATGGGTTCAAACTGGAGAAGGTAGGTTTAGATTGGAAATTAGGAGGAAATTCTTCACTGTGAGGGTGGTGAGACACTGGAACAGGTTGCCCAGGTGGGTTGTGGATGTTCCATCCCTGGAGGTGTTCAAGGCCAGGTTGGATGGGGCTTTGAGCAACCTGGTCTAGTGGGAGGTATCCCTGCCACAAACTAGATGATCTTAGAGGTCCCTTCCAACCCAAACTATTCTATGATTCTATGATAATCGAATCTTCCTATCTTACCTTCTGTGCTCGTCTATGTGGTGAACATTAACCTCCATTTCCATGGGTTGAGACACCGCTAAAGAGAAGTCCACCTTTCCTCAAAGCTGAAAACGGCACTGGTACACAAACCACATTGACACAACGGAGCTCGCAGGTTCACCTTCTGACAATACATCTTTTTAGACTACTGCTCAATTAATAACAGGAGGTTTTGCTTGGTTTTTTAAGCAACTTCCTTGCCTGGTATTCAGATCTACCTAAAATATAATCACTAACAGAGAAGAGCATGAAATGACTAAAACGAAGTAGAGCTGCATACACTGGTAACACTTCACCCACAATCAGCACGTTGTTTCATGTGGCTTCAGCTGTATCACACGTTCTGGATGTCTTACCTGTTTGATTTCTTTTGTTTTATCACACGTTCTTTCATTCTTGCATCCTGTCTGTCATCTCAGACTTTCCAAAGGGTTTTAAGACACGCAACCAAGCATGCAGAGCACGTGTTCTGAAAGCACAGATAAATTAAGCAAGCTGTACTTGATTGCAAATGGCCTCTCTGCCATAATTCATCCAACTTCCATAAATCAGAGCGCGCATACCATGCACGCCATTTTAGACATAAAAATCAAGTATGCAACTTAAAAACCTGGTTCCTCAGCCTCTTTTCTGCCTTGTAAGAAGGTAAGTCGCTGCTATAAAATATTAATGCTCAAAATGTAATAAAAAAAAAAACAACCTAATTTGTTCCTTGAAAGTTATTGACAATCAGCTGCAACCTACTGGAGGATGAAAAAAAACATACCAGATGGAATAGAAAAACAAATTTTAAAATTCCTTGCTGATAGTACATCATACCAAATGCTGTGTTCAAAAGCCAAATGCTCCCCTCCTGCCAAAACAGACCATTTCTTGGAAAATTATTATGCCTTTTTCAACTAGTGGTGGTGAATACAGGCTGTAATAGCTAAACCTGACGAAGACAAAAAAAGGAGAAATATTGACCTCAAAATGCTCGCCGAACTTATCTGCCTTGCAAATCCCATTAAAAAAGACATTTGACTTAATAGCAAAATACAAGGACTGCCCGAGTGACAAAAATAATAATAATAAAAGAGTAGAGAGATAACATTTACGGCTAAAGGCAATATGAGAGAAGAGAAAACTCACCAATTTAAAATAAATCAAGTCTGTATCTCATCACCTATAAACACACACGTGCCGAGCAGCATAGCTTCACTGCCAAAAGATTTAAAAGACCTTAAAAAACAAAGCCAAAATCCTTAAAACTTGTATCAACATCAACTCCAGTTCAGGCCAGTAAGCCACCCAAAAATCCCGCTTAGATTGCTTCCAAAGCCCCAGGCTACCACAATGTTCCTGAGATGTGAAAACCAACCTTTTGCCCAGCACACCTGTCCTGGTTTGAAGGACAGGTGCCTGCCAAGGAAGGCAGGAACCTCCCTTGGAATGGGAAATGTCAACCCCTTCCCTCTGAATTATTGAAATTTGAAATCAAGGGGCTCTCAGGCGCAGATATGGGAATAGGAATAACAGTTCTTTACTAGTATATACATTAAAGCAGACGAACAACAACTAAATATAACATTAACGGCAGAGCAGGATCAGAACAACCTGGTCCCAGCCCTCGGGCCTGAGGGCCCTTTCCCTTCAGGGGAAAGAGCAGCAGCCCCGCCTTTTACCAGCCCAATTCTCGAGATATCTGTCCCTCAGAGAGAAACCCCTGGCCTCAGTTCTTCTTAAGTACCCAGTCATTAAGTTTCCTAGTAACTTATGGGAAAAAATTCTATACATAAAGAAAAGGAACAAAAGGAAAGTAAACCTAACCCCCAACAGCACCTCAAAAAGAAGTGCTGGTGAGGCCACCCCTCGAATCCTGAGTTCAGTTTTGTGCCCCTCACTCCAAGAAGGACATTGAGGGGCTGGAGTGTGTCCAGAGAGGGGCAACAAAGCTGGGGAAGGGTCTAGTGTGAGGAGAGACTGAGGGACCTGGGGTTGTTTAGCCTGGAGAAAAGGAGGCTCAGGGGAGATCTTCTCACTCTTGACAACTCCCTGAAAGGAGGCTGGAGCCAGGTGGGTGTTGGTCTCTTCTCCCAAGGAACAAGCCATAGTACAAGAGGAAACAGCCTCAAGTTGCTGCAGGGGAGGTTTAGGTTGGACATTAGGAAAAACTTCTTCCCTGCAAGCATTGCCAAGCCCTGGATCAGACTGCCCAGAGAAATGCTGGAGTCTCCATCCCTGGAGGGGTTTCAAAGCCATGGAGATGTGGTGCTGAAGGACACGGTTTAGTGGTGACCTGGCAGTGCTGGGTTAACAGTTAGACTTGATGATCTTACAGGTCTCTTCCAACCAAAACAATTCTGATTTCAAATATCTGATGGTGTTTCTACTTCTTCCACAGTAACCAAAGTGGAAAAAATGGCATTGTGACTGTTATCATCAGAGAAGACAGAGCTAGAAAAACTACACAGACTTTTAAAGAATGGAAAAAACTTTGAGAACTTGGAAGTTTAAAAAGTGCTACCTCTTTTGCTTGCAAAAATTATGACCTTTCATGGCATTTTAAGCCATACACAAATTAAGACTAGCATGCCTTCTCAGAAGCACTGTGACCCCACAGATACGTAATTTATTAGTTTATCTGGAGCTGAACTTGGCAAGGAATGCAAAGAACAATAAGAATGGCTTCTACAGCTACGTCAGCCAGAAAAGGAAGCTCAAAGTAAGTGTACTCCTCTGATGAGCAAGACTGGCAAACAGGGAACAACATACGAGGAGAAGGCTGAGGTACTCAGCCATGACAACCAGCCATGCCTTTGACGTCCTGACTGCATTCCCTCCACACCAGGCAGCGTCCTTGTACTCTTCCCAGGATCCCTGTCTCTGCTTCCACTGCCTGGACAGTTCCTTCTTGCCCTTCAGTTTGACGAGCAGGTCTCAACTCAGCCATGCCCGACTCTTGCATTCCTTGCCTGATCTCTTACACCCAGGGATCAAAAGCTCTTGTACTCCATGAAAAGCATCTTTAAAGAGCTGCCAGCTCTGTTCCACTGTCTTGTACCTGAGGACTGTTTCCCAGGGGGTCCTACTGACTAACTCCTTAAACAGCTGCAAGTTTGCTTTCCTAAAATTCAGTATCCTGACTTTACTCCTTACCTGACCCATATCCATCAGGACTGTGAACTCCATCACTGCGTGGTCACAGCAGCCCAGGCTGCCTCCAATCTTGACGTCACTGGTTAGCTTTCTTGTGTTGGTCACCATCAGGTTCAGTGTCACATCCTCTCTGGTAGTGCTGTCTATTACCTAGCTTAAGAAGTTACCCTCTCAACACATTCCAGGAGTCTTCTGGATTGCCTACAGACACAAATGTTGGTTTCAAGCTTACTTTCGCAACAAGCGTGCCTTAATTCAGAAGAGATGAAAAGGGTTTTGATCAATGTTCCAAAATACCCTTCCTACCGTGCTGATGAGAAAAGGGCAGGCCAACAGCCAGCCTATCTATTTCTTTTACGCTTTACACACCACTTCCTTGTTCTGCAGTCACCAGCAGTCCTCAACACACTTGAACCACTTGCTGTCTGCACGTAGTTCATCGTATCAACCCAATGAGAACAGATCAATAAATCCCTCTTTATGCAGAAGGATTCTTCTTTATCCTCTCATACCTGTCTTTACAGAGAAGCAACAATCAATCACACTTCAGTCCAGTTGTATTTTTAAAGGACTACTTTTGGAAAGAGACTTGGAGGCTACTGGTGCAATAGGAGTAGATAAGGCTTTCCAGATGACATGTCCCTTGTTCTTCTGAATAAATCAAGTGAAAGGATAGCTTTCATCCCTTGAACATGTTCTTTACATTTATAAAAATGCGTGGCAAATGAGTTCATTCATTTAAGCTGATGAAGCACCCTCTGTTATAGCCATGAAGTCAACCCATCACATCTTCATTGCTCACCTAGCCTATTCCATTTCCTAAATTAAATAAGTTTGGGGATGGTGAGACTGCCCACTTACCCTGTTGGACTTTAGTGGAGGGGGAGAACAACAATGCACATGGTGCTTCCTGAAACACAGCCAATGTTCAAGCCCACCCTAACAGCAAATCCTGATCAGGGGAGAGCCAAACACTTACAACCACCCATCTGACAACTGCTAATAAGCTGCTAACTAGTGTTTTAAATCTTTTATTCCATTGAGTTTTGCATACCTGAGCACTTCGCATCTGGAGAGAACTAACTCATCCTTTCAAAGATTAAAATTTCAGTACTTGATTAAAAAAAAAAAAAGGCACAAAAGCAAAGCCCAAAACAACTTTGGGGCAAGCAGGAGATGTTTGATGTTTACTACATGCAACTTTTATTAGGTAGTCCAGCCACTATAAATGGTACGAATTTAAAAAATAGAAGCAATGCAGCACTTAAAAGTTGTTCTGCAAACCACACGTGAAGTTCTCAACCCCCAAAAACATCACTAGAAGAACTGATGGCAGATTCTAAAACAGCAGCTAAAGAAAACAGAAATTCAGATAAATGAGCTCAAGACCCAAAGATCTTTGGGAAGCCTCAAGTGCGTCTCAAGTCCAGTTTTGGGCACCGTAGTACAAGAAGGACACTGAGGTGCTGGAATGGGTGCAGAGAAGGGCAACAAAGCTGTGAGGGGTCTGGAGAATATGTTGTATGAGGAGCGCCTGAGGGAACTGGGATTGTTTAGTCTGGAGAAGAGGAGGTTGATGGGAGACCTTATTGCTCTCTACAACTACCTAAAAGGAGATTGTAGTGAGGCTGGTGCTGGCCTCTTCTCCCAGGTAATTAATGAAAGTACGAGAGGAAATGGCCTCAAGTTGCACCGGGGGAGGTTTAGATTGGATGTCAGGAAGAAGTTCTTTACTGAAAGAGTGGTTGGGCACTGGAACAGGGTGCCCAGGGAAGTGGTGGAGTCACCATCTCTGGAGGTGTTCAAAAAATGGGTAGATATGGTGCTTCAAGACATCGTCTAGTGTTTAGGGAAATGATGGATGAAGGTTGGACTAGATGATCCTAGAAGTCTTTTCCAACGTAAATGATTCTATGCTTCTATGTACTGCAAACATTAATCAACTCTTAAAGACAACTCATGTTACAAAATACTGGAAATAATACCGCTTCCTTCAGGTTTCCTGTTACCAGTAACTGCTGAAACAAAGTTAGGAAGTAAGATGAAGCTTGAAATGAGGTGAGAACTACACCGCCCGCTGAACAAAGTTTACCAGGGTTTTTTTTTTTAAAGACTAGAGTCACAGGAGACCCACACAGAGCTTTGAGTATCTGTGGCAAGTTGCCTTTAGCAGGGAATTCAAAGGAAGAACAAGACAACCAACAGCAAATGCAGGCTTCTAAGGTAGGTAAATCCAGAACACCACACAGTTAAAATACTAATAGGATATAAAATCATAGAATGGTTTGGGCTGGAAGGAACCTCAAAGATCATCTAGTTCCAAGCCCCTCATGGGCAGGAACACCTCCCACTAGACCAGGTTGCTCAAAGCCCTGTCCAACCCAGTCTTGAACACATCCAGTGTTGGGGCATCTACAACCTCCCTGGGCAACCTGTTCCAGAGTCTCACCCCCCTCACAGTGAAAAATTTCGTCCTTACATCTAACTGAAATCTCCACTCTTCCACTTTGAAGCCATCACCTCTCATCCTATCACTACAGGCCCTTGTGAAAAGTCCCTCCCCAGCTTTCCTGTAAGCCTCCTTCAGATACTAGAAGGTCACAACAAGGTCTTCCCACAGGCTTCTCTTCTCCAGGCTGACCAACCCCAACTCCCTCCCCCTGTCCTCACAGGAGAAGGGTTTCAGCCCTTGCATCATCTTCGTGGCCTGCTTTGGACCCACTCCAACAGGTCTATGTCGCTCTTGTCTTGGGCGCTCCAGAGCTGGTCACCATACTCCACATGGGGTCTCACCAGAGCAGAGCAGAGGTAGAGAATCCCCTCCCTCAACCAGCTGGCCACACTTCCTTTGATGCAGCCCAGGACACTGTTGGGGCTTTCTGGGCTGTGCTTGCACATTGCTGGCTCATGTTGAGCTTTTCACCAGCCAGCACCTCCAAGTCTTTCTCCTCAGGACTGCTCTCAACCCATTCTCCACCCAGCCTAGATTTGTGCTTGGGATTGTCGCGACCCAGGTACAGGACCTTGCACTTGATGATCTGATAATAGGATAACACTCTGGGTGGAAACCATACAAGAAATTAGCTTCTCTGACAACACCAGCCACTGCCTGTGCTGTCTGGTCTTTTCTGCTCCTACGCCCCCCCAACCTAATTTCAGTTGCGTTGACATGGCCATGCTGGGAAGAGGATTAAGGAACTGACCCAGGTTGTAATCTGGTAAGGAACAGAGAACAGGCAGAGAGAGAGGGGACATGCCTGCCAACCCTGTGCATTGCAATGCTTCTGCAAAATGAAGATCGCTACCATCTACATCATCTCACCTGATGGCACAAGGAAATAAACAGAACTTACATTTTACACAAAGTGTCTTAGGGTAAATTATTCCTGAGTGGTTTTTAATACAAGAGCATTCCATATATTCTTGGAAATTACGATGCCAAGTGTGAAAAACTGACTATGAGCTCAATGCAAACTTTACGTGTAACTCAACGAAGCCAAAACCTCATTAAGTTTAAAATTAATATTTTTTTCCTTCCTGCTCTAATCCAGATGTGGACTGCAAAAAATAACTTCAAAGACTGCAGACCTATCTGTGGGAGGCAAAGATAATCTTCATCAAGAGTGGTATCAATTAAAGCGGGATGAGCGGCCAGCAACTATTAAAAAAACCCCTAGAAATCCACAAAAAGCCATCCAGAGGCACTGTTTCCCAAAACTCAACCATCTAAACCATTTTAGATTCAGGAGCGAAAAATTCAAGTCTGACATACATGCCTTAAATGGACTTATGGAAGTGCAAGTTCTTAGTAGCACATCCAAGCTCCTTACAACACAGAAACCATCAGCTCATTAAACACGTCCCACAAGATACAAACAAAGAAGTTTCAGAATTGCTCAGTTTGGTCACATGTTTTGGCAGGCAACTTCTTTATTTTTTTCTCTTTTCTTCAGGCTCATGGCAAAGAGCAGCTTTGGAAAGATTTCTCTATCTAAACACAATCCCTGGACATTTCTAAAGTCTGTCTGCTGCTGTTGGGGAAAAAAAACCAGGAGGTATCTGTGTTTATTGTTGAGATAAACAAATTTTAGATCATTTATTTGTTCTAAGTATGTCCTGTGTTCAAATACCATTACCTTTATTACTTAGGAAAAAAAAAAAAATTAATGTGTGCGTACACACGTGGGCTCATCTTGAGCTGATTTGGTCCTCTCGGGGTCCCATCCTCTGGCATAAAGAGGCTAAACATGCTTTAAATAAAGTTCTGTGACAAGTTCCCTCGTATTGAATCCCTCTGCCAAGCAGCACAAGCAGTAGGGACAGGGAGAGAAGCATGTCTAGGTCACACTAATTACTGATAGCCAGATCAGGCTCAATTAAAACGTGCTGACATATAAAAGCAGCACTGCCTTACATGTCAGAAGTAACTTTTTTTTACAAGTTTAGCTCAGTCAGCACAATCTGCTGCTAGTTTACCGTGCAGGTGCTCCGAATCTCTCCTGGGAGCGACAAGAAACCCAAGCTTAGAATTCAGACCGCAGATTCACGAGCATTTCTTTGCTCGCGCAGTTCAGTCACTAGCTCTGCGCTGCTCTCCCACCCGCTGCCGAAAGCGAATGACACGCCAGTAAGTCTGTAGGCCACATGGTGATCACGCCATGGAGCCCACTAAAAATAACTCCCTCGCCTTTGGGGAGGGGAAAAGACTGCATTATTGTGGTCCCACTTTGTCTGAAGACAAAAGGCAGCAGCAAACTTTCCTCTTCCAGGATCGCATCTTGCTTTTTTCCTTCTGTTTTACTCCGAAATCTGTCAAATCAAAGTTTCAGCTCCCTGCCAAAGCAGGCAGTGTTGACTGGCAAGAATAAAATGCAAAGCAGCCCTTTAACTAACACAGACACTATTTCATGCTCCTTTTCAAACCTCCCAGGCTCACACACTTTGGGTTTAATCCTCACGCTGCTCAGATGAAGACGTTCACCGGAATCCATGTTCAGCTTTCAAAGTGTTCAACCCACAACTGCAAAACAAGCCCGTTATAAGCACTCTGGATGCAAAGAAACACCTAAAAATAAGTTAAGTCAAACACATGCTCAACAATGCACATGGCCTACTTTGATTTTTTGGTTTTTTTTTTTTTCCTGATACACAATCCCAAGTCCAGTAGCCTTTCTAAAAAGTCCTCCCTAAGAAGGGAGGCTATCCCTGAGCTGCAGAAGGCAGAGAACACCTAACAACTTTCCCTGGTTTAGCGGTTTTGGTGGCAGCTGGGCAGACCAGCAGGTGCTGCTGCTCCTCCTTAGACCCCCCTTCTGCTCCCAGATGCCATGCCACCTTCTCCTGCTTTCTCATGTTGATCAGATCACTCCAGGAGCTAATCCAACTCCTTGACTTAGCAAAACTCAATCCATACTTACATATATCAGTCTCCTTGCTGGACTGGTGAGTCAGATCAGCTCGAAATGCTGCAGTGGAAGGGAAGAGGTGGAGCTGAGAGCAGCACTAAAAGGGTTGTCCAGCACTGGAACAGACTGCCCCAGGAAGTTGTTGAATCACCACCCCTGAAGGGGTTTCAAAGCCGTGGAGATGTGGTGCTGAGGGACATGGTTTAGCAGCAGACTTTGGTAGAGTAGGGTTATGGTTGGACTTGATGCTCTTAAAGGTCTTTTCCAACCTAAAGCGATTCTATGAACTTCAGTCAGCACTAGGATGCTTCCACATCAAGTGACTGACAGGTTTGTAAAGGATCACGTTAATATCAACAGCTAGTCACATGCAAAACTAATAACTTGTATTTCCAGAAAGCACAAATATTTGCAGAGTGCGACCTCAGCTCCAAAGGTCTGATAAAGAACTAACAAATCGGCGCACATGTTTACAGTAGACATTTTAGATATCTTAGGTAATGAGAGCAAGCTCCAGGCCTGGATAAGCCCTGCTACGATTGCTTGGAATGGGAACTACAAATTTATCATCCTGCTATCCAAAAATAAACACATTTACTCAGCAAGAACTCGGGGCTCATGAGGAGTTATCGGAGTTGTGCCTTCCTAATTCACATTATAAAGCCTCCCTACGTAAATACAGCCCCATTTTACTTGTATCTCTTCATCAGCTTGTATTATTTAAAACATGTGGGACACGCACACAGATGGAAAAAAAAAAAAAATAGGTCAGGCTTGAAACAAAAGCAAAGCCATGCCATTTTATTAGCAGATTAAACATGTGGAATTGTCATTTTAAATTCCAAGTAAAGCAACTTAATGAAAACATGCTGAACACACAGATAAACTACTGCAAATTGCTGCAATCTTTAATTGCCGTGTTGCCAAATGTCTGGCTAAAAACGGAACTGATAAAGCTTGCCAATCTGATTTGAAAATGCACAGAAAATGACTACATTGCTTAGCGATCATACGGAATCTGGTTTATAAATCTAGGATTTTTCTAACAGCAGCAGCCAACACAACAGTCTAGCATGTCTGAAATGCTGTAAGATGATGACAATTTGCAAAATCCAGCCCTTTCATTTGCAAAGATCCTGCTTTTAAGCAAATTTACTCCTTTCCTGACACCAAATTTACACTACATAACCCAGAACCATTTATTCATTCTCCTTTTACCTTCTGCATAGCCACAACACTTACTACCAAAATATGCAAAGCCCAAATCCAAATAAGTGCACTAAATTTCACTAAATTTAATTTGGTTATTAAGGTGAATGCCCTGAACACCATTTGATTGCTGCCACCTATTGTTGTTCTAAGCATGCAGCAAGGAGCAAACCCTTTTCTTCTTCTACCTCAACCCAACACTAGTACTCAGCTATTTTAAAAGCTTAGAAAGTTATTAATCTTTGACACAGTCCCCCACAACATCCTTCTCTCGAAGTTGGCCAAATACGGGTTTCGATGGGTGAACTGTTCAGTGGATAAGAAATGGGCTGGGCAGTTGCATCCAGAGAGTGATGGTCAACAGCTCAATGTCCAGATGGAAAAAGGTGACAAGTGGTGTCCCTCAGGGGTCCCTACTGGGACCAATGTTGTTTAATATCTTCATTAATGATATTGACAGTGGCATTGAGGGCACCCTCAGCAAGTTTGCAGATGACACCAAGCTGGGGGGTGCAGTTGATACGCCTGAGGGACGAGATGCCATCCAGAGGGACCTGGACAGGCTGGAAAGGTGGGCCCAGATGAACCTTATGAGGTTCAACAAGGCCAAGTACAGGGTCCTGCACCTGGGCCGGGGCAACCAGCATTATCAGTATAGGCTGGGAGAGGACATACTGGAGAGCAGCCCTGTGGAAAGGGACTTGGGGGTGCTGGTGGATGAGAGGCTGGAGATGAGCCACCAGTGTGCAAAGGCAGCCCAGAAGGCCAATCACATCCTGGGCTGCATCAAGAGAATTGTGGCCAGCAGATCGAGAGAGGTGATTCTGCCCCTCTACTCTGCCCTGGTGAGCCCTCACTTGGAGTACTGCATCAGAACAAGAAGGACATGGACCTGTTGAAGCATGTCCAGAGGAGAGCCATGAAAATGAAGCACCTCTCCTATGAAGACGGGCTGAGAGAGTTGGAGCTGGTCAGCCCAGAGAAGAGAAGGCACCAGGGGGACCTCATAGCAACCTTCCAGTACCAGAAGGGGGCCTATAAGAAGGCATGAGGAGATCTGTTCTAGAGGGTCTGTAGCAACAGGACAAGGGGTAACGGTTTTAAGCAAGAAAAGGGTAGATTTAGGAAGAAGTTCTTTAATATGAAGGTGGTTGAGCACTGGAACGGGCTGCCCCGAGAGATGGTGGAGGCCCCATCCCTGTAGTCATTCAAGGTCAGGCTTGATGGAGCTCTGAGCAACCTGACTGAGGTAGAGACGTCCCCGCTTATTGTAGGGGAGGTTGGACTAGGTGGCCTTTAGAGGTCCTTTCCAACTCAACACATTCTAAGATTCAGGGATTCTATAAAGCTAAAAGCACTGGCAGAGGAAAGCCACTTCCTTCCCTGCCCCCTTTCCTTCCAGAATTGATAAATGCTGGCAAAATTCAAAGAATACAAACCAACTGAACAAAAGAATAGAAGCAAATACATACTTACACATATACTTGTGTATATATACATCTATATTTAACAATTTATATATGTAAATACAGACATACACATGTGTATATATATATATTTTAACATCCATGGATAAACAAAAAATACACTCTAACCTCCATTCACCTAAGTTTTGGCTCTACACTCAGAAGTAATTCTGGAACAATCATTTCTCATACAGTCCATTTAAAACTTTAATTCTAGGTTGCCAAAGGCCACTGAAATCTATCTCCTCCTAAATGTATACAGCTTCACAATGACATAACGTTCAGGATCATCTAGAAAGTTAAAGAACAGAAACAAATAAAACAGCCCATCAAAACCTTTAATCTGCAGAGCTTTAAGTATTGAAATGGAAACTTTGCCACTAAAGATAAAATTTGTGAGGGTCATTACTTCAAAATCTTAATTCTCTGAATTATAGAATCATAGAATGGCTTTGGTTGGAAGGAACCTCAAAGATCTTCTTGTTCCAACCCCCTGCCATTGGCAGGGACACCTCCCACTAGACCAGGTTGCTCAAAGCCCTGTCCAACCCAGTCTTGAACACATCCAGTATTGGGGCATCTACAACCTCCCTGGGCAACCCATACCAGTGTCTCACCACCCCCAGAGTGAAGAACGTCTTCCTCACATCTAATCTAAATCTCTGTTCCAAAGTTTGAAGCCATCACCCCTCATCCTATCACTACAATTCCATGTAAAAAGTCCCTCCCCAGCTTTCTTGTAGGCCCCCTTCAGATACTGGAAGGCCACAATGAGGTCGTCTCCCCAATACCACGTAAATAAATAACAATTATTTTCAAAACAGGAGGCCAAAGAAGACCTGCCTATGATATTCCCTGACAGTAGCCTTCCTTCTTAAAGCCAGAACACAAACTCAAGAACTAGCAAGTTACCTCACTCAAAGTAAAAATTTTGGTCTGTTTCAAACTGATAAGCCTCAACGCATCACAGCATCACTTGGGTTGGAAGGGACCTGAAAAATCATCTAGTTCCAACCCCTTTGACATGGCAGGGACACCTCCCACTAGACCAGGTTGCTCAAGTCCCCATCCAACCTGGCCTTGAACACCTCTAGGGATGGAGCATCCTCAAGCTCCCTGGGCAACCTGTGCCAGGGTCTCACCACCCTCAAGTTAAAGATTTTCCTTCAAATTTCCAAACTCAATCTACGCTCTTCCAGTTCGAATCATTAAGGTTGGAAAAGATCTCTAAGATCATCAAGTTCAACTGTGAACCCAATACTACCATGACCAACAAACAACGTCCCGAAGTGCTGCATGTTTACAACGACCATGTATGGGACTCCTGCTTAAAAACACTGTTAAATATTCTCAAGAAAGAGGAAAGTACCGATGTGACAGAGTCAAACCTCAAGGCTCAAAGAGAAAAACCGTGACTTCCTGCAAGCTGTGAATCACCACTTCTGGCTAGTCATTTAGAACTCTCCAGCGCAGGTTCTTTCACGCGCAAGTATCAAAGGCTAATTCCGATGCCTGCTAATGGACCAAAGCATCACCTCCTCCACACTGCTGCTCCTTCGTACCTTCACTTATTTTACAGCCTTTATTTATACGTTAACGCTAACAACCCTTCATCCAAATCTGTTTAAAACTTCATTTGGCTTTGAACCGATAGAGCCAACTATACCAAAGTGGCTAAAATGGAGCCTGGCACAGGCCCGCAGCCAGCAGTTCAATCTCCAGTGTGCAGCAGAACCAATGCGAAAAGGCATCTCAGAGAGGAAAAGTGAAGGAAAATTATGGAGGAAGTGGAAGATCTTTGAACTAGCTGCTTCTAATTAAGAAGTTGGCAAAGCAGGGAGGAAACACTGAAGCAAAGGATGGCTTGCTAGTTACACTAGGGCTGTTGGGGAAATGGCCAAACCTCCGATGAGCCGTGGACACTGCTCATCACAAATCACAACAGGTCTTCTATATAACCAAGGCCTTCAAGATCACCACTTAAGATAGCTGTACTCCTAACTCCTGCTCCCCTTCACTCTTAAGCCCCTTGCCTGCAGACTCTGAGTAGTTACAGGTGACCTTTGAGCTGGCCACACAGGCTGCTGCTGCTGGCAGGAGAAAGCCCACCCCTTCCTCCAGCTCTGCACACCCCTCATGTCAGCTGCAGCCTGAGCACAGCAGCAAAAGAATTCATAGAATCATTAAGGTTGGAAAAGACCTCTAAGATCATCAGCTCCAACACTGCCATGACCACTAGACCATGTCCTGAAGTGCCACCTTGTGGTGGTTTAGTCCCTGCTGGGGCCTGAGCACCACACGCCGCTGTCCCCCCACCACAGGGTGGGAAGGCAGACAGGGAGAGCACGAAGCCCGGGCCTGAGATACGAAGAATTTAATACGGTAACTCACAAGAAACAATCAGAACAACAGCAACAACAACAGCGAGCAAAACAAGCGATACCAGGTGCACAGACAGGCGGAGCGGACCCAGACCCACACACCCCTCACCTGGTGTCCAGACACCAGTGCTGGGGGCATAATGTCAGCATGGGATGGAACAGCCTGGCTGTGGCTCCCTCCCAACTCCTGCTTAAAGTTAACACTGTCCTGGCTGAACCAGGACACATGTCTACACATTTTTTTAACACCTCCAGGGTTGGTGAGTCCACCATTCCTCCTACTCGGAGTGACAGGGAGGGGAAAGTTCACAAGAAGCAGCTCCTTCTAGGGGCAGCCGAAAGTACTAGTTTATACAAGGAGAATGCACAAGTATCTTTTCCATCAGAATAACCCAATTTTGCCTCCCGTTATCTCAGCAGAACTCAGCTCTTTGACATACAGTCAGTATAAGGTTGCAAGGTAGAACCATAGAACGGTTTGGGTTGGAAGAGACCTCAAAGGTCAACTAGTTCCAACCCCGCTGCCATAGCAGGGAACCCCCATGTAGAGATAAAAGTGATGGACCCTTACGCTCTGTCAGTCTAAACCAATCCAAAATCTACACTCTGCTCTGAAACATTCCCATCGCCTATTTCCCCCTCACTTCTTAGCCTAAAGGAACAAGAGTAAAGAAGCCAATAGCTCCAACACCAAGGAATTCCAGGGTATGGGGCATCAGCCCTGTTGCCGGAGATGAAGAATTAACAACTGGTTAGAAATCTGGAACCCCTGTCTCACACAGGGTACAGACAAAGAGAGGAAAATAAATGGGGAGAAGGGTAGCAGGAGACAAAACTTGCTCGAGTTAATCCCACAGTTACACACGAGATTAAGAAAAGGATGTTGTGGGAAGCATCTGACAGTTCCAGCACTCCAAGAGCAAGTGAAATTAACTGTTCACCATCTTCTGAAGCAGAGCTGCCCACTTTTTGGACATGAAAGGATTTAGTTACCCCAAGAAAAAATTCAGGACATGGTTCAGTGGTCATGGTAGTGTTGGGTTGATGGTTGGACTTGATGATCTTAGAGGTGTTTTTCAGCCTTAATGATTCTATTCTATAACTTGCAAAGACATCAACTCTGATTGAGGAAGGCCGTGAGAAGCACCTTAGGAAGACTCTGAGAACACAGTACTAATACACTCAACTCTACCTTCCGCCTGCTCCCAGGACATTCACTATTGACCATCATTAGAACAGGACAGGTCAGACCCAGGCCAACAGTCATTTACCTCAGTGATGCCACCACTGAGCAGAGAAACAGCCACTTCATCACACCTGTCCCCATGGATGGTTTGGACTGTTGGAAGTTTCCCATCTGCTGCGAGCTGAGCTAACCAAACGGAAGTATCTTGAGAGCCAACCATGGCTGCAAACATCTCCAAGCACTCCATGGTACATTGCTGTAATAAGCCTAATAAAATTGAGATGATCTCTCTCCTTGCAGACAGGGGATCAGCCCAACCCATGGGATGTCCGTGCGCTGCTGCCAGCACAAAGAGTAGTTACTAATCAGAGATGGAATGTCTTTGGTACAATACCAAGGCTGAGGTGGTTAATCCACAGCCCAGCACACTTCAGAAGGCTCTGCCAGAGTTAGCACAAGCCTGGCTGGGGTTCCTGGTTCCTGCTTAGCATCTCCTGGAGGTCCGCATCAAGAACTGTGCCCTGTAAATCCTCATCATGGCTGTTCTACAAGGATCAAGTCTCACAGCAAATACACCAGATCTGGTCACAGGCTCGGCAGCACCCCAGCTATAACCAGCCCTCCCAGAAACAACGCTACTGGGAGCTCACTGCAGATGGACGCCGATAGTGCACAGAGCAGGCATGGGCAAGCAGGATTCACCAGCCTGACCTCAAAGGAAAGCTGGCCCGGGAATCCTCAGGCCTGAGACAATGCACCTAAGCTATTACACTTGTCCAGACCTCAACTTACACTTCTTTCTCAGCACCGAGCTGCTCTTTCTAAAGCCTCCATGGCACTGTTCACACACTCACCCCAATAAATTACCAAAGGATAATTGAGACTTACTCATGTTTGGGCAATAAACCCCCAGGGCACAGCCAGAAAAAACAAGCTGGAGGGTCCAAGAGGCTTTCACCTTATAAACTAGAGACCAAAGGGTTCTTCTGATCTGGACTTTCTCTGCCCCTGCAGTTCGTATTAGGCTCACTGAAATGCTGTAGGGATTTTCCCCCCAGTCTTACTTCTCGTACCGCAGACACACCAAAGGCAGCAGTGAACATCAGCACAACACATCAACAAAGAGCGACAAAGAAACAGCCACTTGGGGACCAAGAGTGGCTCTCATCCAACTCAATAAGTACTCTCAAGATACAGAAAGACACGTCCTGTTTTAGAAGTCAGCAAAAAATTAAAGATCAGACTAAAAACTGACTCCTCTATTGAGATATTTATGCTATCGAGGTACTACCACTCAATGCCACCCCTCATAATTTCTCAGATTGACCCTCTTCTGGTGGTAATGATCAGACAGCTCAGACTGTTGAGCATTCCTTTCCTGTACAAGATGCTCAGCTGCCATTTCAGGCATTTTGGTTTTGAGGTATGAACTTACTGTTTACAATGCCACCTTGCAGCTGAAGAATTTGTGGAACAGGCATTGTAAGAATAACGATATCAAACAGTTCCGGTGGTCCTGCACTCCTGGAGACTTCCCATTTCTCATCTCTGAGAGAGATGTGAGTCACGTGCTGTTCATAGAGGACACTGGCACCTGCTTGGAAAGAGAGGAAGTTAAACACACGGAACAGTGAATGCCACAGAGAAAATACAGAGGAGTTGCCCGTAGTAACTGGATGACTTGCAAACAGCAAAGCTCACACAGCCTTAGGGCAAAGTTTTGCAAATTAGGTGGAATTAATTCAACAACCAGCATGTGACATTAAAAGAGGGGATCCTCCTCAGCTGGAAATATAAGCTTGGCCCCTGCTCCTACAGATGTGACATTTGTATAGAGCTTTGTACACGTCCACAGTGCAGCTGAAGTCGGTGAAGCACTTGCAGGGCTTGGAAGTTTACAGAGCTCCAAGTCGTGTTTATCCATCTAAGCAACTTTAAGACATACGTAAACAAACGAGGGACTTGAAACCATTGGAGACTGAAGTTTGAAAGACAGTTCGAGAACGCCATCAAAGCTGCAACCAGTAAAACCTTTCATTTCATACAAAGACATCTAAAAACAACCTACCTGACTGTTCTAAATAATACTTGACAACCGAGGAGATGCCCTGGGGTGCCATGTAATTCAGTGAGCCTTCCTTCACTACCATTCCTTCGATGGGTGCAGTCAACGGTGCCAAGACGCCATGAGACAGAAGCTCCTCGTAAAAGCTTAAAGGGAGCAAATGATACAGAGATGAGGACACGCTGCATGAAAAGCAACAGCCACTGTTGTTATTTTTCACAATTAAAAGTTAGGGCTGGCCTAACTTTTGAACTTAAGTCTTTAACGACCTCATACAACCCTTGTCTCAAGCCAGGCTGTGCACAAACAGGAACCACAGCTACAAAATGACAAATTACCTCCTGTTTTATCACGGGCTGGCCTTTTATGTGAGCCCAAGGCTATGACAGTGCCTGTAACAGACACCATCAGTGGCTTGACCCGAAGGTTTCAGCACTAACTGTGGCTGGTGCACATCCAACAGTTACTTAAATTTCTGAATACCACAGAAGAGAACCACAGAATCATTAAGGTTGGAAAAGACTCTGAAGATCATCAAGTCCAACTGTCAATCCAATGCTACCATGACCGCTAGAGCATGTCCTGCAATGCTACATCTACACATATTTTAATACCTCCAGGGATGGGGACTGCACCACTTCCCTGGGCAGCCTGTTCCAGGGCTTGACCACTCTTTCAGTAAAGAAATTCTTCCTAATAACCAACCTAAACCTCCCCTGAAGCTGTTTTATCTCGTCCTATTGCTAGTTACTTGGGAGACGAGACCAACATCCACTTCTGTACAACCTCCTTTAAGGTAGTTGTGGAGAGTGAGGTCCCCCCCAGCCCTCTCTTCTCCAGACTAAATACCCCCAGTTCCCTCAGCTGCTCCTCATAAGGCGTGTTGTCCAAACCCTTCATCAGCTTCGCTGCCCTTCTCTGGACACGCTCCAGCCCCTCAATGTCCTTCTTGGAGTGAGGGGCCCAAAATGAAACCCAAAGTCCTTGAGGAGTGGTCTCACCAGTGCCAAGCACCGCAGCACCATCACTTCCCTTCTCCTGCAGACCAGGCTATTTCTACGGTTGGCGCGGATGACCTTAAAGATCTTTTCCAACCCGCATCATTCTCTGCTTTCAATACCACACCAACAGCCGAGCGTGGCCACACTCCCGCGGCCGTGCAGGGGTTCCTGAGACACTGCCCTTCCCCGATCTCCACGCAAACCCCGCATTTTCACGCCGCCACCACCCCCTTCCCTACCCGACAAGCCCACGGGGCCGCACCGACGCGGGTCCTCCCCCGTTCCCAGGGGCAAGTGACACTGCATCACGCCACACGGAGCTTTCCCGACACCTCCACAACGTACGGGCGGCCCCCGCGGCGCCGGGGCCGGTGGGGCGGGGCCCGGCGGGAGGCTGGGCCCGNGCACACACAGCACCTTGTGCACACACAGCCCTGTGCACACACAGCCCTGCTCGCTCACACGCACACACAGAGCCTTGTGCACACACAGCACCTTGTGCACACACAGCCCTGTGCACACACAGCCCTGCTCGCTCACACGCACACACAGAGCCTTGTGCACACACAGCACCTTGTGCACACACAGCCCTGTGCACACACAGCCCTGCTCGCTCACACGCACACACAGAGCCTTGTGCACACACAGCACCTTGTGCACACACAGCCCTGTGCACACACAGCCCTGCTCGCTCACACGCACACACAGAGCCTTGTGCACACACAGCACCTTGTGCACACACAGCCCTGTGCACACACAGCCCTGCTCGCTCACACGCACACACAGAGCCTTGTGCACACACAGCACCTTGTGCACACACAGCCCTGTGCACACACAGCCCTGCTCGCTCACACACACACACAGAGCCTTGTGCACACACAGCACCTTGTGCACACACAGCCCTGCTCACACACACAGCCCTGCTCACACATACAGCCTTGTGCACACGCAGCCCTGCTCACACACACAGCCCTGCTCACACACACACAGCCCTGCTCACACACACACAGCCCTGCTCACACACAAAGCCGTGCACACACACACCTCCTGCACACACACCGTGCCCTTGCACTCTCACCCATGCACACACATGCCCCAGCGCACGCCAGTCTGCATGCACACCCCTGCACACTCACACAACCATGCACACAGCCTCTGTTTTCACCCTCTTGCACCCACATCCCCTCCTTCACACATAGGCATCCTTGCACTCGCACACCCTGCACGCACACCCATGCACACCCGGACATCCCTGCGTGCACACACATGCCCTCCTGCGCACGCACACCCCTTGCACACACACCCATGCACGCACACACCCCTGCAGACACCATCCCTGCATGCGCACCTGCGCACACACAGACCCCTCTGCACACAGCAGCCTGCATGCACACCCCTGCACACACACTCTCCTGCACACACTCCTCCTGCAAGCAGACGCGTGCACACCCGCGTTCCCTCACACCCCCCTGCACGCCTGCCGGTTGGCACACACACCCCCTCCATGCACGCTGCTGTAGACACACCCTCTTTGCTCATACACCCCCTCGATGCACACCTGTGCACGCACACCCGTGCGCACGCATACCCACCCACAGGCTGTGACCACAGTTCTATTTGCTCCAAGTCCAATTAGCAAGCTTGTGATCTTCTCTGACTATGGGCTGAAGGTATGTTGGTCCAGACCGTATTCTGCACGGCCAAAATGAGTGTGGCTTTTCATAGCGGTCATGACATCACCTTACACATTTCAAATCATTTGCAGAGAGAGGAACTCCGTGCTCCATCAGTTTTCATAGTGAAGGGAATCACACATCTCAGTCTAGACTCTTGCTGTCCTGTCCTGAATTTACTCCCTCAAATGTTCTGGAAGAACAGAACACCTGGAGCTGTTCAAGGCCAGGCTGGAAGGGGCCTTGAGCAACCTGGTCTAGTGGGAGGTGTCCCTGCCCATGGCAGGGGGGTTGGAACTAGATCTTTCAGGTCCCTTCCAACCCAAACCATTCCATGATGCCATGATTCTATGATTCTATCATTCTATGAATTAAAGCTGAGAGAGCTAGTGGTGTGGGCACACGTGCACAGAGCACGTGTCAAAACGCTGGCAAGTAAAACTAATGTGGAGACTGAACTAGTCCTACCATTTAATGCAAGAGTACAATGAGTGTAAACAACTTGTTTAACAGGGTGCAAGGAAGGGCCCGCTCATGAGCAACCTCATACCTCAACATCGGGGTAAAATAGAAGCTGTGGAATGGGGGTACTTTGAGGACAAGCATGACCCGCCTTCGTATTTTATGAGCACATTTCCAGTTTGGCACCAAAGACCTCCTACCTCACTCCGCCTTGGCTGAGCTGATCCTTTCAAAATCCTGTGGCCACTCAAAGACCAGCCAGAGCTTCTTGCCTATGGTGTTTGGATTTAACTGGGCAAATATAAACATGGTTTGTAGGAATAAATATGCAGAGGGCCCTTCTGGAGGACAAAGCCTTGGCTGCCCTGTTTCGTGGAGCCAGGTGAAACCCGTGGTGCGATGCACTTGTTTCCTTCCAGAGCCAAGTAGATGTGTACGTGGCACACAGCCCAGCAGGGACTCCAGTACAGAACATAATCCACTGGTTGCAGGTAGACCCTCCCAGCTACTTTCCTATGCAAAACAGAGTACAAAGTGCTTTAACGGTCCTTCGTGGTCAGCCTCTTGTGTTGGTTGCTGCAACACATCAGTGGTTTCTTGGTTTTCTCTTCACCTCTTAACAAAAAGCTCAGCAGCTTCTTGAGCTGCCTGTACATCACCAAGTAGAGTGGCCCCAAAGGAGTGGGTCTGAGAACAGAAACATTTGAAACTGCGGTCCCTTTCATATCTATGTAAGATAGGACAAAGGGTGATGGTTTTAAACTAAAAGAGGGAGATTTAGACTGGAGATAAGGAAAAAAATTTTACACTGAGGGTGGTAAGACACTGGTCCAGGATGCCCAGAGAGGTGGTTAATGCCCCATCCCTGGAAGCACTCCAGGTGAGGTTGGACAGGGCTATGAGCAACCTGCTCTAGTTGCAGATGTCCCTGCACCACAAGGTGATTCCCCAGTGGAACCACCTGGATTTTGTACTGGGGCTCGATGCAACCAAGGTTTTGTACCACAAAATTGTCGACATGATGAAGAATCAGCCATAAATATATGTATATATATTTTTTGTTGTGTAAAATTCATACTCTCTTTTAAAGGATTTTGAAATTTGTCACTATTTGGACCACCCAAATGTAGTTAATGAAAATGTTCTGATTTTAGCTAGAGCAGTGATGGGGTGGGGAGAGGAGACGTTGTGCTATTCTTGGCAGGCATTTAATTTCCTTTCTT
>VZZY01005585.1:24984-47120 GCA_013400335.1 Eurystomus gularis
CCTTTTTTCTCTTTTGTCTTTTTTTTTTCTTTTTTTTAGCTTCATCAGTTGTGTTTCTTTGCAAAGCTCAGGAAACATAGATGAGGAAACTAGGATTTCAGGTGTTTCATTTAGACTAATATCACAGTGATCTATTCTCTGAGACACGATGGATCCTGTGTAGCCTGTCTCATGTGTTAGCTTTAAAGTGCCTGCAATTCCCCTGAGACCTGGAGGTCTAGACCCCACAGCTGATTCCTGGCTTGATCAGGGACACAAAACTCACTATTGCCATCTGAAAATTGGTACTGTTATGCCTGGACCTTTAAAACTAGCAGTGGGGATCAGACAGAGATCTAAAAGGTCTGTGGTGAAAAACCAGAGCAGAAATACATCTCCTTAGAGGCAACACAGTCCTAACAGTTTTGAAATTCAGTAAAGATTGTAATTCATCCTATTTTTAATGTGTTATTTTTCTTTCAACAACTCAGAAGCCAAAAAAGGAAGAATTGAGAAAGAAATAAATCCCGAAAAGCAACTACAAGAAGTTGTAATCACGTGTGATCACACGTCCGGCATGTGATTCTGATACGCAACGTGCAAAACCCAAATAAAAATGGGGCTTAGGGAATGTACAAGCTGCCTACATCTTAGGGTTTAGCTGAGATGTTTTGGTAATAAGATTGAGATTCATTCTGGGTTGCGTATTTTCTGGCTGAAGGACTTTCTTCAAATCCGGTATGCACACATGTGACCAAGCAGTGCTGCAAAAACCATCCCTGGTAGGGCATCATGCGTGCAGTAGACTAGGCACACAGGTAGCTGCCAACCACAGAGGGTTCAGCCTACATTTGGCCAAATATTATTATCATCATCAATATTAGTACTTCACCAAGATATGAGATGAAGTCTGGCTGCTTTAAGAAATAAGACTTCTACATTTCTGTGTCTTTACAGGTTTGGGAGAAATTTTGTTAAGTATGGCCAGGTTCTGAGCTGAACAAAACGACACCAGCATTTCTTTGCATGGGCAACCATGTGAGAAGATGTTTCTTCATCCCAGGCTCCCTTCATATGTAGAAAATAGAGGCTAAACCTCCATTTTGTTCATGTGAACCATACCTCAGTTCACATTAAACAAAATTTGCAGATCATCTCTAGAACCCAACCCAGCATATTGACGTTCAGTTGGAAACAGAAGAAAAGTTGGCTTGAATTTCAATGTTAAACATGGTGATGACTATTCCTCCAATTTTTAGCAGTATTTTACATGAACCAAGGCATGTGAACTAAAAGAAAACAATTCGGGGAGTTATTCCTTACCAGGGCCATCTGCTTTCTGCCGTGAGCAAGAAGCCTGCTCATCCCATGCAGCACCAGGATGCTCTCTAGCTGCTGGTATCACGTTAACCAGATGTTCTTTAAAAATAGCTACTTTTCCATGCTGAAGTGTAGAAAATTTATTTCATCCTTCCAGTATCTGAAGGGGACCTACAAAAAAGCTGGGGAGGGACTTCTTACAAGGGCTTGTGGTGATAGGACAAGAGATAATGGCTTCAAACTGGAGAAGGGGAGATTTAGATTAGAAATTAGGAGGAAATCCTTCACTCTGAGGGAGGTTGTGGATGCCCCAAAACTGGATGTGTTCAAGACCAGGTTGGATGGGGTCTTGAGTAACCTGGTCTAGTGGGAGATGTCCCTGCCCATGGCAGGGGGGTTGGAACTAGATGATCTTCAAGTTCCCTTCCAACCCAAACCATTCTATGATTCTATGATTCTATGAAATGTTTTTAAACTTTCAATGCCGAAAGACATCATCCTTCAACCTAGCTGATCACCCCCAATACCTCACCTCCTATAGGTCTTTGCATGTGTTTTCCCTGAACAAGAGAGAGAAGAGAGTCTGTCATGGTGTGAAAAGCTCCTTCAGGAAGGTTGTAGTTCCCTTGTAGAGGGACTAGAAAATTGCATTCTGGTTTTTGATCTGGTCAGTCCCTTTTGGAATGGATTTTGGTTACGCTTGCAGATCCTCAGGGTGGGATTCAGGATGAGAATCCAAGTGGGAAGCCCCAGGTGCTGCACCATGCTGCATGTCTTGCACGGTGGTGTTTACCGAGAAAGTGGTGGTCTCAGAGATGCCATGATGTGTTGATGACCTTTTCTTTAGCCCGAAGGAAGAACAGTTAGTTTATAACAAATGTCCTTGTTTCTGCTGGCCAAAATTCTCATTAAACATGTTAGTCATCAGAACAACTCGTTAAACATGTTAATGATGTGACCATCAGAAGAAACAACGCATTTCAGGGAGAATCTAGTTGTGAGGTGAAGCAAGGTTTCAAGCAGAAATTACTTGAAGTCACGCACTTGGGGTACTGCCAGATTTGTAATCTGTCATGCTTCTTTTAAAATCTCCTGGAAGATCTGCATCACCTAGAAGCAGCTATGAAAGGCAAAGTAAATTGATGAGAGATAGAGGGGAACACAGGAAAGCATTCTGGGTTGAGAGCAGTCTTTCCAAATGCTGTTGTGGGTTATTTTTGGTAACAGAATATGTTACTAGAATTTGCTTGGTAGAAGTGAATGACAGTGATTCCTCTCTGATGCTGGATGTCCTTGTGGAGGCCTTGCTGTCCGCTATAGGGTGCTACCCCTGTGCCAGCTGAAAGCCCCATCTTACCCTCTAACGTGCCTCCAGCAGACAGCAGAGCAAGTTGATTGGGACTCTTCTTTGAAGAACAAAGTCAACAAGCAGGCATGAAGATTTAATGAAAGTTATTTATGTATAAAAGCTTGCATTTATTAGTTTCCTGGTATATCACAAAGCCACGTTGGTTGCAGTAAATAATTAATCATTTAATTCTCCCCCGCCGGTTCTCTGCCTAAATATGTTGCTTCTGCTCTGTCCTCATCCCAATAAGCCTTCCGTAAAATTGTTTTTTGAGATAATGCTCTTTGTTTAATCATTTTTTGCAGTTTGTTCAACACAATCTGTTTCCAGTAAATATTTTTTTTTTTCTCTTCTAAAAAAAGTGACTGGTGAATTTTAGCAGATGATCAGATTATCGGATGATCAGATTATCGGATTAGGCAATTGTTTACTTTTCTATCTTTAAGAAATTCTCTAAGCGTCTTTCAGTAGCACAAATTCTTGCTTAAGTTAATCTCATTTAAACACATCTTTTTTTTTTTTAATTTTGTCTCTTTCCAGTTCTGCAGAAACAATTTGCCCAAACTAAAAAAAAAAGTGGGTTCACTTGGTTTTTTTTTGCTGTAGGTACAAACAGGGTTTTCCCTGACTGCTTTGCCTCGTTTGTAGTGCTCAAACATTTTCTTTCTCTTCTAAAACACGGAAACAAAGCCATGACCTAAATCCTTGCTGAAATGAAAATAAATCAGCTCCCAGCAGCGGGAGACGTTTGCAGGTGACACGCACGGCATGTGGCTGGACCCAGGAGGTGTATATACATAAATAAATAACCAAACCCCAAATGCTTCCCCAGGGACAGCAGCTCTATAGAGGGCACCAGAGATCCCAGGTGTGGGACCTCATCCAGGAGGTGGGGATGCCCCATCTCCCGTGGACATGTGTTGTCCCCTGCCTCTGCTTATGGTGGGATGTGCTTGGTGGACACCCATGGAGCTGGGAAACATAGAATCATAGAATGCTTTGGCTTGGAAGGCACCTTCCAAGGTGCCTTCCAACCCCCTGCAGTCAGCAGGAACATCTCTGACTAGATCAGGTTGCTCAGAGCCCTATCAAGTCTGGCCTTGAATGTCTCCAGGTATGGGGCCTCCACCACCCCTCTGGGCAACCTGTTCCAGCGTTCCACCACCCTTATAGTGAAGAACTTATTACTCTCATGGTAAAGAACATGGTGCAGACCAGAAATCATGAATGCAGTAATTACAAGCCTGAGGTGATTTTTCTATGTGCTGATGTCATTTTCCATCCGTGCTTTTACCTGGATGCTGCTCAGCAGTGGGATGGTCCTGTCTCAGCTAGATGGGGCCATGGCTGCCCTGACACAGGGTTGGATCATAGACCCTGGCACCTCTTTCCACCACCACTGCTGTGATTGGCTGTGTGACATCCCAAAGGCTGCCACCTTCTGGTCTGCTGTCCCTTGCTGGGACCACTGGGATGGTGTCTGGGTCCTCAGTGCACATCAGCACTGCTGTGAGGCCATCACCATTCTGCAGGAGGGGGAGACTTCTTATTGCATGATGTTTTTGAGGGAAAGGGTGATTGAAGCTGACAAGGCCACATGCCAGACTCCACTGCCTGCTGAGTCAGCAGATTCTCTCTTGGTTGACAGATGAGCAGGTCCGTAAATAAAAGGATGTCAAACAGGCTTTTGCCACAGGTCTTGTGGCTCCTGGAGCAAGTCTGAGCTGACCGGCTTGAGGAGAAGCCAAGCTGCTGCTGCACCACCTCAAATCCTGAGGTCCCTGGGGAAGCAGTGGAGGGTTGTGAAGGGCTCTGAAGACAGGAGGAGAGAGCCACAGCTGTCACAAGAGGGACAGTCTCAGCACTGGTCTCTTGTCAGCACCAGCTGGTGGGGTGGTCGGGATGGTCCTGGCATGATCCTCCTAGCCCCACAGGTCTCACTTTCTCTCTGCCCAGCAAGGAGAAGTTGGATGGATGCTGGGGACAGCCTTCCACTGCCTGGAGGCACCCAGTGAGCTTTGGTCCTTGCGTTGCTCTTTGTCTCTTGCTTCCCCTCAGTCATCCTGGAGGACAGGTCACACCTACTCACTGAAGGACACCCATCTTGATCTTAACCCACAGGGCTGCCACGTGTTCCACCCTGGGACGCCTCTGGCAAAGGTTTGGGAAAGCAGTGGTCTGCTTCCATATTAAACGCCATGTAATGTCTCCAGACTCAACAAAGGTTGTCCTCTTGGTATGTCCTCGGAGAGCAGAAGCAATACTACCTCTTGGTGTTCTTCTCCTCCTAGCAGCAACCAGCTCTGACCCAAGACACATGCAGGAGATTAAGACAGGCTGTGAAACCTTATAAAAAAACTGGTTGATCCTGTTCAAGCGCCAGCAGGTTCAGCAGCCAACACCCTCTTTGTTAAACCATTGCCATGATGACTGGTAACTGAAGCAGCGTGTGGTGCCTCCCAAGGCACAGCATGGGCCTGACAGAGGAAAAAAATGAAAACTAGTCTTTTTGGGATGGCCTGGAAATCTCTGTCTTCATGGACAATGTTTTTTCCTTACTTCCCTTAACAGTAAATTCTTTAGAAATATGGGTGTAGGCAATTTGCCTCGTCTCAGATATAGACACCAAAGCAAGACCTGATTGCCAGTTAATTTAAAACATACTGATCGAGGCAGCATTTCTTTGCTGTATTTTGTTGTATATAGATGCAAAAAAACTTTCCTTGGAAACATTTTGGACAAGAAAAAAGAAATGAACTGTGCTTTGCAGCCTTCACCCAAGGAGTCCTTAGAACCTTCAGTGTTTGTAATTGGTCAATGTAGGGTGCTGGAGAAACTGAGGAAGATACTGTGTTTCTCAGTGCTCTGAAATAATCAGACATGTCCTATGCCACAGAATCATTCTCCCACAAAAGAAGAGCTGTACCTGGGCAAAATTGGGTGAAACTGGGTGAATCAGATGGTGAGCTGAAGACAGGTCCATCTGAAGACAAGAACCTGAATATAATTCCCTTTAAAATCACACTAATTAAAAGGTGAGTGAAATCTTTTTTCAGGCATGTGAGATATCCTTCACAATACATGTCAAGTGATGGCAAGTGTCAAGTGATGGTGAAGAGCTTCCTCTTGAGATGGAGGTAGCTTCAGGAGCACCTGAGGGATAAATACTCCCCTGTGCACCTCAGAAAACTGCTGTGGAGGTATTTTCCCAAAGCAAAAATGCTCAGGTCCTCAAGCATGGTGAGGAATGGAGGAAAATTGCAATCAATATTGATTGTAGATCATTTTCTGTCTCCTCTGTATTCATGATGGGTTGGGTTTTGCTCCTTTCAGCAGTACATTAATCAGCCCGGAGTGTCTGTTGTGCACAGGTTAAGAACTCCTGAATCCCTTCAACATCCCTCCTAATTTGTATTGCGTGCAGGGATAGATAAATTTGGTAAGAAATTAATTCCCTTGCATTCTAGCCAATCCTCAGGGATGAGAGGGGCTAGGGGTGGCTGGACTTATCTTTTAATAGGTGTGCCAATTAAATGTGACTATAGGTCTGTGGTGGTTTAGGCCCTGCCGGGGCCTGAGCACCACATGCTGCTACCCCCAACCCCTGGGCAGGAAGGGAAAAAGGGAAAGCGCAAACCCCGGGCTTGAGATAAAGAGAATTTAATATGATAGCAGACAAGAAACAATCAGAACAACAACAGCAATAACAACAGTGAGAAAACAAGGTACGAAACAAGGGATACCAGGCGAATAAACAGGTGGAGCGGACCCGAGCGTGTGCACACCTCACCCAGCGTTGCACCACTGGGCTATAAATAACTCACCCTTATGCTGCCAGTCCACCTGATTCTTTTGGATCACTGGTGATAAATTCACTAAGCTGCAGAATAGCTATATAGCTTAACAGATACAATTGCCATTACAATACTCCCAGGGAAAAGCAAAACAGCGTAACTGAGGTTCGATTCTTACCAAAAGGTGTCCCTCCTGGGGCAGGTGAGGAGAACAAACCCCTCGATCTGTCCCTATGCCTAATTCTCTCGTCCACACCTCATGTCCAAAATAGACCTAACATTTATACTTGTTGTTATCTACTATTGTGCAAAGTGTGGGGGTGGGACCGTAGTCAAGCCTTGGTTAGTTGGCCTTTCAGTTCCACAAAACATTGATGATATCCTCAGCATCTTCTGCTAAATGTAGGCAATTGCCCAGGTAACTGCTTCGATAAGTAGGAGAATGGAAGAATGGAGCCACACCTGCTCCACATTCCTCCTTGAGGCCGTGCCAAAACACAGACCACCAGATCTCCATCCAGCCTCGCTGTCTGCTCTGGCCACCAGATGTGTATCAGCAGTGATGAGATTTGCCATTTTCAATTGGTTTTGTGCATCCTGCTTCCAACAGTTAGTAACTCACAACATGAATCTATAGTAATCTGTTGTAAGGCCAATATATTCCCCGGTATTTTTACATCTTCAGCTCGATCAAGAGCATCCTACTGGTTTTGACCATTTGGTGATTAGGACCCATGTGGGAAGAAGTACTTTTTAATTCTAAATAATTCTAAATTCTAAATAATTCTTTTAAATTCTTTTAAATTCTAAATAATTAAAGAGGTCAAACCACAATACAAGTGAAAGCCCACAACAAGCCCATGAGCACATGAGTAGAAACTGGCCATTTTCAGGTTTGGGCTGGAAATCCCAGCTCCTGTCTCAACAGGTAGGTCCTGCTGCAGGCCCTCTAGAAGCACAGGTACAAAAAATGTCTAGGCTTTTTTTGGGTGGAGCTCAGCAAGTTTACAGCTGGGTTTAATGCAGTACTGGTGACAGTTGGACATGCTGGTCCTTGGCTCCTGAGCTTCTCTAGTTTGGTGCAGGAAATACACTCTTTGTGAAAGATCCCAATTTGGGAAGCAATATAAAAGATTGGTTAGGACTTTCTCTGTGTTCTCACCATTTTGTGGATGAAATAACATGAGCCTGACTTCATTTCACTTGAAAGAGGAGCCTGAAGTGTGTTATCTGAAGGTGCAGTCTTAAGTATCAATGCGCTTTGTTCTCTTTAGCCTCAGCTTTATGTTGCAAACCAACTGCAACAGCCTCCAATCCTGCCTCCCCATTTCTTACTCTTATAAACCTTGGATTAGGTAATCTATGGCCAGATTGACTTAGACTGATCCTCCTTGAAGTGAATTCTTCTCCTTTCACCATCAGGGGTTGGTACCCCTTTGCAAACACTGAGCTGCCCACTCTAAGCACAATGTCTTACAGAGATCTACAGTGCTGCTGGTGGTGGTGGCACCAACAGATGCCTTACAGCAAATGGATGCTCTGTGACCAGCTTTCCAGTCCCACCAGCTCTTTACCTGATGTCAGCGGGGGTTAGAGAGCAGCGCTTTATCCTTTAAACATACTTTTCTCTGTGTTGTAAAGCGGGGGATATAGAGGTTGCAAATTAATCTCCGCGAGTCTTAATCCACCCAGTCTGTCAGCATTTTTATTTTCTTTGGGTTGCAGGTCCTAAAACCTTCTGCGCTTTGGATCACTGGGAGCATCTTTTGCCATGTGCAAAGACTCATGGGCAGAACTATGCACAGCTCCACAGGCAAACAACTATTTTACCTACTGGTAATAAACAGATGGGGCTAGCATGCTGTTAAGTTAAGCACGAATGTGCTCACCACACCTGGTGCAGGCACTGATGAGTGGCTTTGCTGGCTGGGCAATTCTCAGTGAGGTGGGGACATGCTGGTGGCTGTTCCTCAGAAACCTTTGGTCTCCCCAGCTTGCTGTTTCTGTTTGTCCACCTCTTCTGTCATGTTTTCAAACTAAGGTTTTTCTCCCAAGTCCTGAAGTTGCTGACAAGATGTTGTCACTGGTTCTGGTCACTGGGTGACAGCTGGAGGGACTCCTTGTTGACCCAGGTCATCTTCTTCTTGGTGTCTGGAAATTCCAATACTCGTATAATCATAGAATGGTTTGGGTTGGTGAAGCACTGGGGCCTGAGCTGTGGGCCCTGAGCTGGAGTTGACCTGTGAAGGAGTCACAACCTAGCAGAATGTTTTGGTTTTCCTACTGGCTTCATGTTCCAGAGGCAGAACCTGGCCCACCTGTGTCTCTGTGGCTCCACTTTCACCCAGGTGGTCATGGTTGGGGTGGTGGGCAAGGCCAGGATTATATTAACCAGGAGCCGAGTGGTTGGAGGTGCTTCCTGTTGGGTGTGGCTGCTGTTGGGGCTGGTTACATCTTGCTGAGCTCTCATGGTGGTGTTCTTCCATGTGAAGGGCCACTGAGGGAGCCACCTCTGTCTTTTATGTCCAGCAGGCGATGCTGGCACCACAGTGGGCAGCAGAGGAGCTGGGCCCACAGGAACTTATGGCAAGACTGTCTGAAAGAAGCCTTGTGAGGGGATGTTGCTGAGTTCGTATTTGGCCTATGTGATAAGGCAACTGATGGCAGCATAAAATGATGATGGCTGAACCAGCATAACAGTTGGAAGGGACTTTAAAGATCATCTTGTTCCAACCCCCCTGCCATGGCAGGGACACTTCCCACTAGACCAGGTTGCTCAAAGCCACATCCAACCTGGCCTTGAACATCTGCAGGGATGGAGCATCCCCAACCTCTCTGGGCAACCTGTGCCAGTGTCTCACTACCCTCAGAGTGTAGAATTTTCTTCTAATTTCCAATCTAAATCTCCCCTCTTCCAGTTTGAACCCATTACTCTGCCATTCCCATCCCCAGCGTAAAAGGTGGAGCTCAAAGCTTTGCTTGCACCACTTGGCAAGGTGAAAGACATATACACAGGACTCATCCATACCTGGTACAGGTACAATTTCTTTTGTCCAGTTTGCCTTAGGATGAAGACCACCATGGCAGGGAGGTCGTACATGGCCATCTCATGGAAGCTGGGGAGCAAGGGGAGAAGCTGGAGGAAATGCTCATCTCCCAACCTCCCATGGACATCAGGTGGTTGGCGCTGGCAGCCCAGCACCCCAGCCCCATCCTTGGTGGCCTTCTCACCTGAAATCCCCAAACTCCTCTTGGTCAACAGAAAGGTTCAGGTGCTGGTGGGACCAGCTGTTGCCATGGCTGTTCCCAATCCAAACATCATATCCTGAGTCTGTGACAATGAAGCCCAGGCTGCTGTTGGGGAAGTTGTCCACCCAGTCAGCACCATCTAAACTGAACTCGTGCACTATCCAGGTGACCTGGATCCTGAGAGAGGACAAATCGGGTAATTCACATAAGAAACTCCTTCCCATATGGAAATAAAATGTCTCTGTGCACCTCAGTATCATTTTCTGCAGGGTGCCCACCAAACAGTCCCTTCTCCCATGATTTCTCTGGCTCTGCTGGTGCTCTTCTTGTTTGGAGGAGTTTTGTCGCCCCTGGCCCTGAGCTATTAGGAAACCTTGTACCAGGGCAAGGGGGTTTGCTCTACTGGGGCTCACTGGGTCACACTGCCATGTCCCAGAGGCAGCAAGACACAATGCCGAGCTCCTGTATCCCCAGAGACAGCTCAAGGAAGCGGGACAAAAGCTTCTTATCCCTCCTCCAGCTGCTGAAACTGTGTCTGAGGGCATGGGCATTCGCTCAGCTTCTCCTTGCATGCTGCCTCATCTCTGAGTAGGATAACAGCTGCTTCATCCTCAGTGAAACCAAGCCCACCTCAGTGCCCTGCATCCCCCTTGCCATGGGAAATCCGGTTGAAGCTGAGGAAGTAGCCATCCTCCATCAGCACGTCATACCACTCGCTGGGATAGCTGTGGAAATGGGTCTTCTGGCTCTGCAGGGACAACAGTGACCCATTGGTGTCCCTCACACCACACCTGACCTAACAATACCCATTCCCACCACCTGCCCTCTCCGGCGTTACCTTCACCTCCACGCATGAGACCTGAAGGTCTATCTATGTTAGAGGAAGACCAGCAAGAGGCCAGTCTCAAGCTGAGGGCATAGAGTGACACCCATGCAAACACAGGAAACTCTTGGTGACCCAGGCTCCCTGGCTGACCGCAGGTGCAGATGGGTAAGGGATGGAGAGAGCCCAGCTGGCCCCTCAAGGAGGACTTTGGGCACACCAGCTGGGGAAGGCCAGGTCCCACAGAGGGTAAGTTTGACCCGCTGGCACTTACGATGTTCATGAACTGCTCAAGATTGTGATGGCTCATTCTGGTGTGTGGGATAGTGTTGGTCAGTCCCTGGGCCAGGCACAGGGCCACCGGCAGCAGCTGCATCTTGCCTCTTTGCAGTACCTGGGGTGTAATGGGGCTGGAGTGAGCAGGCTGCTGGATGCACCAGAGACATGAGCAAATTCTGTGAAGCTCCAGCATTGCTGGCAGTGTCGCTAATGCCTGATGCTGCAGCTCTCACTGAAGCCAGCCAAGCAGGAGCACCAAGTAACACATGGGTGGTGAGGGCTGTGGGTCTCCAGAGGATGCAGGAGATGAAATGAGAGGCCACATCTGGCCTGGGAGCTCTGCGCTGGGCACAGCTGGGACTGGCAAGAGCTGAAGGAAAGTCACATCTGTGACTGCTGTCCTGTCCTTTTGCCCTTCCCTGGGACTTCTCCTCCAGACACTACCAGAGGCTACCCAGACCTCTGGCTTGACCCCACAGAGCTGCTTTTATGGTTCCCACCTTGACTTTTAAAGCCTGCTGGTGCTGCCACTCATCACTTGGCACAAGTGAGGCCCCTCTCCAGGTGGGGAAGGCTGCCCTGCAAGGATGCGATGAGCCTCTGAGGGCCCTTTGTCCACCTGAGAGTGACATCCACACTATGCAGGAGGAGGGCCACAGGCTTAAGCTTTTTATTTGTAGTGGTATCTTAGTATATCAGTATTATCTCCCACCAAAAGCCACCTCCTAACACTTCCCAACCACCTATGCAGTTAGGAACCACCCCAAGGATGTCATGCTGACCTTTCCCACCTAACATTGGTCTAGCTACAACTGCAGTGTGGGACAGGTAGCCTCCAGCCACCCCCTCCCTGGAATGGGGGTCATTTTGGAGCAGGAGGGGTCATGTTAGAGCTCCATTCTACAGAAGCTCCTCTGCTCCATCCCTGCCTTGGATGGTGGGTGATTTATAGTTCATTGCCATGTGCTCCTGGTGTGCCTTGCCATCCGCAGCACCTGAGCCTGAGGGAATCCAGACTACAGAACAGGTCCCAAGAAGCCTATTTCTGTGGTGACCTTGTTGCAGGAGCTAGAAAAGACCCTCTGTCTCCCAGAGGAGGTGTCTGGGCACAGTTTCCCAACATCCTCCCAGCACGGTAAGATCTTTCTGGGCTGCTTAGGAGAATGGGAACACCTACCCACTGCACAACACTATGTGAGCAACAGAAGAAACTCCCTATCACACACTGAAACAAATTGTCAACTCAGGTCTTGCTCTGTGTGCAAGTCCACCACCAACAGCTTGGTGCCTACACCTCTCTGTGCAGGTGAGGATGTCCTGGAATTAAACTACTGTGGTGGTCAAAGAAAGGAGAGGTTGGGTTGCCCCGTAATCCTGTAGACAAATGGCATTGCTGAATCCTGTGCCCCCTACTGGCACTTATCCTGTCCAGCTGCTGAACACTGGTGCCACCACTGCAAATTGGATCATTGGTGTAAATCACCATTTTAAGGTGTTTTCAGTCTGTAGCCCCTCCAACCTGCTTATGGAAGGAAGGTAGGAAAGACAGCAGGAAGGAAGGTAGGAAAGACAGCAGGAAGGAAGGAATTACAGTGGCCACCTTCTCACCAGGCTCAGTTGCCTGCAGACGCAGGCAAGATGTTGCAGGCTGTGCCTGGGGACATCAGACAGACCAAATTACTGAACTTGCCACTTCAGCATCAGTGCGGATTACAAGGGACCAAGAAGCCAAGCGTGCACAGGAATTAGGAGAAGCCAGAGGGGCCATCCCCACACCAGATATAACTATATGCTTCCCAGCACTGCTTTCTTGTTGCAAAACCTACCCTGAGTTTTCATACCAATCGCATTTTCTTGATAAGCATGTCACTTAATCACAGAGTGGTGAGGGTTGGAAGGGACCTCTGGACATCACCTAGTCCAACCCCCCTGCTCCAGCAGGTTCACTTAACGCAGGTTACACAGGAACATGTCCAGGTGGGTTTTGAAAGTCTCCAGAGAAGGAGACTCCACAACCTTTCAGGCACCCTCACAGCAAATAATTTTTTTCCTCCTGTTCAGATGGAACCTCCTGGGTTCCAGTTTGTGCCCATTGCCCTTTGTCCTATCATTAGGCATCACTGAAAAGATTCTGGCTCTATCTTCTTGACACCCACCCTTCAGATAATTATAAACATTGATCAGATCCCCTCTCAGCCTTCTCTTCTCCAACTCAGCCCCAGGGCTCCCAGCCTTTCCTTGGCACAGAGGTGCTCCAGTCCCTTCATCATCTTTGTAGCCTCCACTAGACTCTCTTCAGTAGCTCCTTGTCTCTCTTGAACTGGGGAGCCCAGAACTGGATCCAGTACTCCAGATGTGGCCTTACCAGGGCAGAGTAGAGTGGGAGGAGAACCTCCCTTGACCTGCTGGGTGGGATTTCCTGCATCCAATGCATTCTTGCCTGTTTTGCTAATTGCCAGGACCAACAGAAGGAACCCAGACAGCAAAAAAAGGCTCAGGCTTATTTTACTGTCCACTTCAAGATGGTACAGAAATAAAATGATCTGGTTAGTCAGAAAAGACAAACATTAAACTTTGGGTATGTCTTCACAAACAATGGTTTTTGACATTCTGAAAGAACCTGGGTAGCTGGGCACAAAGAATGGGTGTTGACATCCTGAAAGAACCCGGGGAGTTGGGCATTAAGGGGGATATGTAGTAGGCAGACCGGGAAGTCTGTACCCTCCAAGTACCTCAGCCAATGGGGAAAGGAGGAGGGTCACATGCGGCCGGGAATTTAGGATAAAAAGGGGGCTGCGACCCCCAGCAACTTTGAAAGACCCCACAGGGATATATGCCCATGGACTCTCCCTTTATTCGAATAAAGTTTTCTTTTCAGGACTCCTCTGTCTCCTTTGTGAACGCTAAGCTCTGGCAGTGAGGTTTTCCGCACGCTTAGGAAGGTCAGCAATTCACTTTTACCCAGCTCCCACAGGGATATAAGCACTCCCTCACATTAGCCCAACATGCATTGGCGCAGGAGCTGGAAGTAGTTCAGAAAGAGGAGGGAGTTGGTGTTTATCAGTATATCGATGATATCCATGTGGGAGGGGATGAAGTAGAAAGGGTTCAGATAACCCAGGACAGTATAATTTCTCATCTAGAAAGTTTGGGGTTGCAGATTCCACCCCCAAAAATACAAACACCCTCGAATGAAGTGAGGTTTTTAGGGATTTGGTTGAAGGGAGGAATGAGATATATTCCGCCGGACAGTCTTTCCTCACTAGACCAGGTCAAGATACCAGAGTCAAAAAAAGGACTTACAACATGCACTAGGGTTGCCTGTGTTCTGGAGGAAACATTTTCTTGATTTTTCGATTATTGCAAGGCCTCTATATGAGTTAGTGTGGAAAGGGGCCCAGTGGGAATGGGCAGAACCTCATGAGGAAGCATTGCAATTATTAGTGTTTGAAGCAACTGCCCATCAGGCCCTTCACCCTACAGACCCCGTCCACATTGAATGGGGATTTGCTAAAACCAGGCTATCAAAACACCGATGGCAAAAGAGCCCCAAAGGACCCACTTGATCTATTGGATTTTATTGCTGTAGCTTCAAAGATGCTGAGAAAAGATACACAGCTTGGGAAAACGGTTTGTTAGTAGTCAGCCTAGCCCTGAGAGAAGCTGAACAGACCATTCGGCAACAACCAATAGTGTTTACAGGCCCCTTTAAGGTAATCAGAACAGTTTTGGCAGGAACCCCACCCCCGACAGGGTGGCTGAGAAAACCTCTGTGCAGAAATGGTATGCACAGATAGAGCGTTATCTGAGGGAGCCACAAAAATGCTGACAATACAGGAGGAAATGGGCCCAGACAAAGAAAGGAGTGAACTCATTCCTGCAACACAAGCGGCCCCTCCATTCTCTGAACAGTTGTGGAATGTTTGGTTCACTGATGCTTCTTCCAAGCGGGAAGGAAAAACCTGGAAATACTAAGCTGTGGCACTCCGTATAGATGCTGATGAACAGATAATTACTGAAGGGGAAGGTAGTGTGCAAGTAGGGAAATTGCTGTTCATGAAAGTGTCATCCAGATATTATGGTGGCACACCATGGTAGCTGTGGTCTGTGACAAGCTGTGCCACAAAGCCCACAGATGGCAGTGGGACCACTGACAGTGGTCACTTACAGAAGCATCTCCTGCTGGTATTCCAAAAGATTACAGCCTTTGTGGTGAAGGAGGAAGGATTAGTCACTGTGTGCATCTGCGGCATTCAGCAAGCATGAAGATACTCCTGGGTTTTGATGTAAAGACATAGTGGGAACAAATAAAGACCGACCAAAATGACAGTCCTCACCTCCTGCACCCAAGTCTTGGGACATACAAGTCATCAGAGTTGTGTCCTTCCCCAGGTACGTGGCATGATCCAGAGCCAGCCTATGGTGGAACATTCCCTGCTCCTGCCCCAGCAGGGAAAGACTCGTTAGAGGAGATGTCAGCTCACTGCGTCACAGATGACCTGCCCACACTGCCCAGCAAGCCTTGCCTCCACAGAGCTCAGCCACAGCAGGACCATCTCCTCCAGCCCCTGACTGCCCATCTCCAGCTGGCGCAGAAGCATGCTGCCATGCTTCAAGGCTTCAGCACCACCCGAGTGCACCCCGGGCTCAGACCCTATGTGCTTTGAACCACTCAACTCAGCTGTGGTCCTCCCACCACTTGCATCTGGCACCAAGCCAAAGTATGTACCAGAGCACAGCAACAAACTTGAGAAGAGCCCAACGGTATGTTCCTTAGGAGACTGCCACCAAGCCCAGAACCACTATCTCTAGTGGCAAACTGCTGCTCATCTGGGAGTCCCTGGGCACAGGCAAGCAGGACAGAGGAGAGCAGAGATGGTCTCTGCTCCTTCTCAGAGATGCCATTCCCCGTGCATCTGGCCTGGTAATCCAACCAAGCCGAAGCTAGGGGTCCAGGGACACCCCATCCTCTCCCCACAGCCAAAATGGATAGAAACCCAGGAAAATGTCTAACCACAGCCAGGAAGACTCACAGTGCTCCCTCAGCATATTGGGTAGCACCAGAGCTCATGCTTGCAAGAAATGAGGAGCTCAGATGCAGAACTGCAAAGCAGACTTTTCATAGGACTCTTTAACTGTGACAGTGACCAAAACATCCAAGTTCTCCACACATAAAATGAACAACTGGAGGGATGATAAGCTTCTCTTCTTCTCCTGGTGGGACATGGGTATTGATGCATAGACAAAAGCACAGTGGCACCTGCTTCCAAGCCAGGTGGAACCCAGCGGCAGCAGGTCCACAAGTCACATGCTGTTGTGCCAGTTCAGCCATCATCATTTTATGCTGCCGTCAGTTGTCTTATCACACAGGCCAACACTGAACACCCCAACATCCCCTTGGAAGCCTTCTTTCAGACAGTCTTGCCATAGGTTCCTGTGGGCTCAGCTCCTCCACTGCACACTGTGGTGCCAGCATCACCTGCTGGACACAACAGACAGAGATGGCTCCTTCAGTGGCCCTTCTCATGGAAGGGCACCACTGAGAGAGCTCAGCGAGATGCAACCAGCCCCAACAGAAGCCACACCCAACAGGAAGCTCTTCCAACTAATGGCATGTAATCCTGGCCTTGCCCACCACCCCAACCACAATCACCTGGGTGAAAGCAGAGCCACAAAGACACAAGTGGGCTGGGTTCTGCCTCTGGAACATGAAGCCAATAGGAAAACCAAAACATTCTGCTGGGTTGTGACTCATTCACAGGTCAACTCCAACTTGGGGGCCACAACTCAGGCCCTAGTGCTTCACATGCCTCATTGTATTGCCTTTGACTATGGTCCCTGCATGTGAGATAGATCATACGTTGGCCATATACATCGTTTTGAAAATCCTCTCCCCATACCACAGCTCTGCTCATAGCCTCACTGGACATTTACTGCCAGCCACCACTGGAGACATGGCCACCCTGACCATGCTTTCTGTCCTTGGTTTTGAACTGCTTTTGGATGTGACTTTCATGGCAGCAAAGACATTAAGTAAGAAGGGTTCCTCCTGCCTGTGGGTTATGCAAGGCTCAGGAACTACAAGCCTGACTCTTGGTTGGTGTCCTCGTCTGAGCAAACAGCAAATGTGTTTTGCCAGCATGAGGTCTCCTCAGGACAACCAGCAAGTAGGGCTTTTTGCAGACAGCTTCAAGTCCAAAGTCTGTGATGCAGCAGGTCATCTGGGTTAGAAGAAAGCCCAGACCAGGACCAACTTGGAACCCACGCATTTCACAGCACAACCATTTTCACTCAAGTCAGGCTGCATCATCTCCAGGGCCAAACCAGCCTGACTGCAGAATATCCCTTTCACACCAGCTCTAGCTCTCTTCCTTGGGTCCTGACTCATTGAGTTTATATTGGGAGGTTATTCAGGAATATCACTTTACAAAGCAAATGCAATTTGTGCAAAAAGACATGAGGTGGTCTAAGGTAGGTTTGTTTGAGTAGCTTGGTCTTCCTGCAGCCAGGTGCATGAAGAGATGAGGACCTGCCCTGGCTGAAGAGAGTGTAGGTGTCTCATGCACACAGTGGCAGGATCCACTTCATGGATGCTTACTTCTTGAATTAGGGTGCCAGCGCAAATGACACCATCCCCTCTGAGAAGCGGAGCAGCCCATTCCCATGTAGGGGGTTGATCTCTATCTTACTAACTGACATGTTGAAGTGCTGAGGCCTGAGCCATGGACCCTGAATTAAAGTTGACATATGGATGAATCTCACAACCAAACAGTGTGTTTTGTAACAGAGACCAGCAAAGGATTTTTCTCTCCTTGGAGACATGCTGCAAGGATGTGAGAATGAGTGATTAAGACTAAAATAGATTAAGAGACTCCTTTGGGTTCCTTCCCAGGCCCTGGACAGGCTTTGGATGGAATCCAAGAAGGAGGAAAAATACCAGATGTTCTGCTTTTGAAGTTTTTGAAGGTCATTTGTATGACTGGGACTGTTTATTCAATGGTATAAAAGCTGGACCCACTTGCGGTGACTTCAGAAGCCTACCAATGGGTGGACACACTGCGTAGGACTTCCCCAATGCCAGAAAGGTTCCCCGAATCTTCACTGCAACTAGGGATCCTCAGCAAATGTGGGACTGGATGAGGGTAACATGTTTGGCAATGTATCTCCCTCTTAATCACTGTAGTGATTTTTGTGTGACTATGATCAGATTTATTACCTTGCTCATTCCTTCTTCTGTTAACTATATTATGTAACTTCTGTATCCTCTGGAATTAGACAGTAAAGTAAGTTTATGCCTTCAGGTGGTAGCTGTGTCCTTTCTGCTGACCCAGGTAATTGGCTAAACAAATGTTTGTTCAGTACTACTACAAGTAGGTTTTGCTCTTGCACTGGGTTGCTCTGAGGTGGTGACTGTAGACTGTTGAGATGTCCTGCCCTGTCTTCCATGGACCAAGCTTATCCATAGCCATTGAAGGACAGTGCCAGCTCGGTTGAAGGAGCTCAAGGAATGAGCATCCAGGTGGGGAATCAGCCCAGCAGAAGACAGAATAGGTCACAAAGTGCTCATAACTCTTTTCACAGATCACAGAATCAATCACAGAATCACTGAATGGTAGGGGTTGGAAGGGACCTCTAGAGATCATCTAGTCTAACCCCCCTGCCAAAGCAGGTTCATCTAGGAAAGGCCACACAGGAGTGCATCCAGACAGGTCTTGAAAGGCTCCAGAGAAGGAGACTCCGCAACGTCCCTGGGCAGTCTGTTCCAGTGCTCTGTCACCCTGACAATAAAGAAGTTTCTCCTCATGTTGAGGTGGAACTTCCTGTGTTCCAGTTTGTGCTTGTTTCCAATCATCTTTCTGGGGTGGTATCACTGGTGAGCAGAGTATTTCCTGTCAGTGCAAAATACCTCTGGCTTTGATGGACCCACGCTTGTTGCGGTTTTCACCAATAGAACTATCGCTTGATTGTTTCCCTAAATTTAAATGCTCACATGAAAGAGCAGGCTGTGGCACTCTGCAAGAGCTTCACCTAATTACAGGGCCTTTGGACACCATTCCCCACACCCAGCCAAGGTCCTGGTGGAAGTGGGCTGGTTCGGTAGCTCAGTGCAAGGCCCAACCACTCACACAGCGTGTCTTGGAGCACAAATGTCAAAACTCCAATTCAGAGCTCACGGCGCTGACAGCATGGTCCAAGCTATCCAAAAAGCAGCATTTATCTACCTGCAAACTAGTCCCATAGCCTTTTCCAGAGCATGTATCTCTAGTGCTTCTGGTGGATATAGCATGTTCGGCAGAGGAGGTTCAGTGTTTTGAAAAATGTGGAGAGGACTCAGGGTTTTTTGAGTCACTGAGGGTATTGAAGAAAATGCAATTAAACCCAAAGAAAGTATAAGAAGTATAGAAGACTTGCAGGAACACTTCTGCTGACTCAAGCACCTACGAACATCTCTGCTGAAGACCTTGCTACTCACTGCACTCCTACTTGAGCTGGATGGCCATGTTTTCAGCCTTCCTTGCCTTGAAAACAGCTACATATAAATGTCAAAATACTGGGCTAGGAACACCCTGCCCTAGGTGACCTTTCAGGCAGTGTCAGGCATGGACCGGACAAGACAAAGGTGGGCATTCCTACAAGAAAAGAGAGTGAAAACCACGTTGAGAAGTGCCATAGAGAAAAGTAGGCATTTAGTCATCAACTTGACTAAGAATTAGATAGAAGGCTCCTTTTATGCAAGATGTACCTTGCACTGAAAGTCTCAACCAGGGGTACCCATGAAGAATATAAACACAAGGAAAAGGTTAATGGTGGGTGTTTTTCAGTAACAGACTTTATGCACTGCTCCCAACAAACCTGAGTTCAAGTTTTTTACTGAATTAAACTCAACAGCACAGATTCAGCCAGAAGAACATCTCACCTGCTCTGCATCAGAACATCTATAAGCTTTATAAGCAGCTGAAAAACACAGAGGACTTATGGAAGCACTTATTTCCCTCCATCCTGCTCCTTCACAACTGCAGAGTGAAGAAATGCAGAGTCAACCAGGGCATCGTCGTGAAAATGGCTGACAGCAAAACCTCTGGGGGTCCGTGGTCCAACTTCAGCCTCCATCACGGCTAGCTTCACAGCTGCAGCAGGTTGTTGAGGGCCTGAAAGAACACCTTGACTTATCAATGAGTTATAACGAATGCAACAAAAACACACATCCCACCCAGCTGAAGCAGCACAAACATGGCCGGTGGTATTACAGTTAATAAGGTGGTTGGTGAGAAGGCTGGACCTGGCCAGGCTGCACTTTCCCATCTTCCCAGCAGAGAAGGCTCCATCCCCGCAGAGCTCTGGCCCTGGGTGGCCATGCTGAGGCTGTAGAACCACCTCAAGAGGTGGCACCTCACGCTGAAAGAGAGGTGGAAGACTGTGGTTGGTTTTTTTTTAAATATACCAAAATGCTACACTTTCCATGGAGGCTGGAGCAAGAGATCATCTCCTTCACCAGCACTTTCACAGCACCCTTTGCTGTTCAGGCTTTCCCTTTTCCTTCAGAGAGCACCGTCTCATGAACAACAATCGCTCCAAGACATCAGTGCTTATATGACCAGACAGCACCTAGCCGAAGAGCAGGTAGCACCAAGAAATTTCACAGAATCACAGAACAGTAGGGGTTGGAAGTGGCCACAAGAGTACACGAGATTAAAGTGGCTTTGAGCAGGTGGTCTCCTTGGAGGCAGAGCCATTGTACCAAGGGGAAGGGGGACTGTGGAGATGGGAGGGCAGAGTCACTGAATCATGGTCCCCTGAGGCTGTGCACCCACCCCAGGGTCTTTCCAGAAGTGCTGATATATCCACAGGAAGCCCCTCCATGAGCAGGAGGCTTTGTAAATGTTGAAAGGGACCCACAATGACCATCTAGTCCAAGTGCTTGACTAATACAGAGCTGACCAGGTTAAAGCATGTTGTTAAGGGTGTTGTCCACACGTCTCTCAAACCACCTCTCTAGGAAGCCTGTTCCTGTGTTTGACCACCCTCTCAGTAAAGAAATGCTTCATAGTATCCAGTCTGAACTTGCCCTGGTGCAGCTTTGAACTATTTCCATGTGACCTGTCACTGGATCCCAAGGAGAAGAGATCAGCACTTGCCTCTCCACATCTCTTCCTAGGAAGCTGTAAAGAGCAAGGAGGTTGCCCCTCAACCTCCTTTTCTCCATACTAGACAAGCCCAGAGTTCTCAGCCACTCCTCATAGGACATGCCTTCCAGCCCTTTCACCAGTCTTATTGCCTTCCTTTGGACACATTTAAGGACCTTCATGTCCTACTTAAATGGTGGGGCCCAGAACTGCACACAGTGAAGGTGAGGCTGCACCAACGCTGAATCCAGCAGGACAATCTCCTGCCTTGACCGGCTGGTTGTGCCGTGTTTGATGAACCTCAGATGTGGTTTCCCCTCTTGGTGCCAGGGCACACAGCTGCCACCCAGCACCCTCAGGTCCCTTTCTGCAGGGCTGCTCTCCAGTCACTCCTCTCCCAGTTTAGACTTGCACCTGGCAGTACTCTGTCCCAGGTGCGGAATTCAGCACTTTAGCTTGTTAAACCCCATTAATCATAGCCCAATGCTCCAATCTATCTAGATCCCTCTGCAAGGCGTCCTGTCCCTCAAAAGAGTCAACAGCACCTCCTAGTTTGGGATCATCAGCAAACTTGTTAATGGTGCGTTCAACTCCTGCATCCACTTCATTGATAAATATATTGAACACAACTGGCCCTAGGATTGAGTCCTGAGGAACACCTCTGATGACTGGTCCCCAGCTAGATGTAGCCCCATTTGCTACAACCCTTTAAGGTCCATTATCCAGCTGGTTCTTCAGCCAGCATACCATGAAGCTACTTATCTCACAGTTCAACAATTGGTCCAGAAGGATGCTGTGAGGAACAGTATCAAAAGCCTTCCTAAACTCCAGAAAATGACATCCATCGCCTTCCCTTCACCCATGGGTAAGTGACCTTATCACAGAAGGAGATCAAACTAGTTAAACAGGACTTTCCCTTTGTGAACTCCTGTTGATGATGCCTGATGATTGCAGTATTATTATTTATTATTGTTATTTAAATGCCTTTCAGCAGCATCTGGTATAACTTTCTCTATAATTTTTCCAGGAACAGAGGTTAGCTCTGTAGTTTCCTGGGTCTTTCCTGTCCTGGTTTCAGTCAGGAAATTTTGTTCAGTATTTTTACTTTTCAGCTGAGTCTCTGCTCACTCACTGCACTTTCTGAAGCTCACAGCATATTTTTGCAGACAGCGTCTGCTTCTAGCGGTGATAACGCTTGATGTTTAGAGTTACTACCAAGG
>VZZY01005586.1:0-15807 GCA_013400335.1 Eurystomus gularis
TTACCCATAAACATTCGACTTGTCCATCACACTTATGCATTCAAAACACTCTCTAACATAGAGAGCCACCCCACCGCCCTTTCTATCTTGCCTATTCTGCTTATAGAGCTTATAGCCATCCATTGCAGTCATCCCACACTCATGAGTGTCTTTGTCACTACAAAGACATGAAGTCAAAATCTATGTCTGATCCACGTCTTTAATGAAACAGTTTATGACATCAGTGACAAAGAGAATGGGAAAAGTGAGAAAGCAATCTGTCTCTTTATCAAAGTGGAAGCTAAAGAAAAAAAATACCAAAGCTGCAACAAAAACCAAACCAAATCCAAATATAAAGCAATTCATGAGATGATGGCCACATGATCTTACACAGGTTTTAAAACAGAGTGTCCTACTCTTCCACTATAATACCGTAGGTCAACTGCCATCACTCAGAGGAGTGAATAAATGCAACTGATAGTTATTAAAATGTTAAGATTTTGTTATTGTTCTGTTATTTTAAATTATCTTTAATATGAGGAATAAAATCAAAGTGATTTTGTAATATCAAAATGTCTTCTATTCTGGATGACTACTGAATTCAACACAGTTCTGTTAAACAGAAATGAAGTAATGTTTCTAATCTTCCAAGTTACACTTAAGATTTGTTAAATCCTTTAAATTCTTTGACATTTTATTCCATGATGACAATTAATTCTAAATCTTGTGCACTTATGTCTAAAAATGGTCATCTACTGTTTAATACACCATAATCCACAATCAAATTTTAAATGCTTAGTCCTTTTAGACTACAAATTCAATACCATATAAAATGCTTTCCTACCTTAAAACAAATAAGATCATTATTAGACTCTTCCTTATAAGAAAGTGCCTTTTCATGTAAGCAAATATTTTTTTTAAACTTAGTCCTAAGTAATATAAGAAGACTGACAATTATACAGGGTTCTTATATATGTGCCTGGCAAGATCATGGAGTAGATCCTCCTGAAGGCTCTGCTAAGGCATATGGAAAATGAGGAGGTGATTGGTGGCAACCAACATGGCTTCAGGAACAGCAAGTCATGCCTTACAAATTTGGTGGCCTTTTACGACAGAATTACAGAGTCTGTGGATAAGGGAAGACAAACTACCATCATCTACCTGGACTTGTGCAAAGCATTTGACATTGTTCCGCATGACATCCTGGTCTTTAAAGTGGAAAGACATGGATTTGATGGATGGACCACTTGGTGGATAAGGAATTTGCTGGATGGTCACACTCAAATAGCTGTGGCTAATGGCTCAATGTCCAAGTAGAGACCAGTGACAAGTGGTGTTCCTTAGGGCTTGGTAGTGGGACCAGTGCTGTTTCACACCGTTGTCGGTGAAATGGACAGTGGAATTGAGTGCACCCTCAGCAAGTCTGTGGATGACACTGAGCTATGTGGTGCAGTCGACATGCTGGAGGGAAGGGAGGCCATACAGAGGAACTTTGAAAAGCGTGAGAGGTGGACCCATGCCAACCTCATGAAGTTCAACAAGGCCAAGTGCAAGGTCCTGAACCTTGGTTGGGGCAATTCCAAGCACAGATAAAGGCTGGGGGCAGCATGGATTGAGAGTAGTCCTGAGGAGAAAGAATTGTGGGTGCTGGCTGGTGAGAAGCTGGACCGAAGCGAGCAATACGTGAGTGCAGCCCAGAAATCCAACCGTATCCTGGGCTGCGTCAAAAGAAGTATGGCCAGCAGGTCAAGGGAGTTGATTCTCCCCCTCTACTCCATTTTTGTGAGACACCGCCTGGTTTACTGCATCCAGCTCTGAAGCCCCCAGTACAAGAGGGTCATAGACCAGTTATAGTAGGTCCAGAGGAGGGCCATGAAGATGATCAGAGGGCTGCAACACCTCTCCTATGATGACAGGCTGAGAGAGTTGAGGCTTTTCAGCCTGGAGAAGAGAAGACTCTGGGGACACCTTATTTCAGCCTTGCAGTATCTGAAGGGGTCTATAAAAAAGCTTGTGAGGGACTTTTTACAAGGGCATGTAGCAATATGACGAGGAGTAATGGGTTCAAACTGGAAGAGGGTACACTTAGATTGGAAATGAGGAAGAATTTCTTCACTCTGAGGGTGGTGAGACACTGGAACAGGTTGCCCAGGCAAGCCGTAGATGCTCCATCACTGGATGTGTTCGAGACCAGGTTGAATAGGACTTTGCGCAACCCGGTCTAGTGGGAGGTGTCTCTGCCCATGGCTGGGGGAGGGTGGAACTAGATGATCTTTAAGGTCCCTTCCAACCCAAAGCATTCCTAGTCTTTCTAGCATTCCCATTGATATGGAAGATTTGGAGATTCCAGGCTTCCAGGCTCTTTGCAAAGACTGGAAAGGTTTTGTAAGTATTCTCTCAGGATGCCAAGGCTCTCTTGTTCCACAGGAGGAGATATTCTGGCCTAAGTAAGAACATATGTGCCTGCCTTTACCTGCTGATGGGCTTCTTAAGAATGCAACAATTATTTGTTACATTTCATTTACCAAAATTAAAAAAAAAGAGCCAAAAATGCTCACCTGAAGAAGTGCACAGATACGTTCTCAGTGTTCTGTAATATGCTTTAAAAGTAACTTACTTTTCATTATTCTAGCTTTTGTCATGAATCAAAGTGAAAACTTTCTTGAAATCTCACACAAAGGAAATATCAGGTTGCTCAGAGTAATTCTGCTCAAGTTCATCATCACCAGTTTACATGATTTGGCTGCTAGAAAGTCCTATTTGCAGTATTTATAAGAATCATACGTGCATCTTTCAAAACAATGAGACAAGAACATAGATGCTTTTTTTGCTGACACTTTTACTGTGACACATCTTTTACAGTACAAAGAAATACATTAGTAGATTAGCTTTCTCATTGCCAGGCAAATATAATTTTTGGTGGCTACTGTAAACTACATAAGCAATATTGATTGACAACTAATTACAAAAACAAACTCCTAAATAACATGTAGTGTAAGCATCTAAAATGTCTAAGTAAACTCATTAACTGAACATTAGGTATTGTATCACATTCCTTTCACTGCAGGAACTATTTTGTCAGAAACTTATCAATGTCTTTAAAAGATAGATTTTATTAGAATACACCTCTGAGATATATAGTAGAAGGTTTATTTTGGTATTTGTTAAGCAACTGACTATATAATGACATCTTTGCAAGTTTTTGGTGATTCACACTCATTTTCTCTAAGGGAGATGAGATATATGGTATTGACCCAAATTGTTTGGAAGTAAATAGAAAAATTCCTTCTAACTTCAGTAGGCTGGATCAGGCTCTTCTAGAACAAGGACAAAAAGAAAGGAAACAGGGAAACATTTGAGTGGATTAGTTGCATGTCAGTACCAAAATTTACAGCATAAAATACATTTTCAGCTATATATACGAATGCACTGGAAGTACATCTGAAATCATGCACAGACCAACAATATAATTGTGCAAGCTTTGCAGTAAGATATGTAGTTAGATAATTCTGAGACACTTGATTTGAATGTTCACTGTTTAAGAAAATGCTAAAAATAACTGTAATATATTTTAAAATTACATCAGTCTATAATTGTTTCTTCCATTATTTATTATGTAGATTGGGGTATATCACCTAATTGCTGGTTTTTATTTTCTTCCTTTTATTTTCCTTTTTAAAGCCTTTTTACATTTTATCTGCTTTTTATTTGAGTAGGTTACATGTCATTTAACTTGAGTGACTTGGACAAGCCAGTAGCTCTCTCTGTGGTCAATAAAGAGATGGGTTTCCACAGGAGAGTATAAACCTATGATAGAACGCAATGAGGGATTATCCTTCCTTAACTGATTTTAAAGAGAACCAGAAAAACTGGATGAGCCTAGAAAAGTCTAAATTCTAAACTAGAATATTAGATTTTAGATGCTTATAATCTGATAACATGATCCCACTGTAGATAACTTTGTTAGCAAGTATTATTTTATATAGCTTAATAATATAAGCATCCCTGGTAATTACTCACACAAATCCATTGCACATGCATGTGGCTTGTCTCCAAAATAGAAAGTTCTGTCATATATTCCTTCTGTGTCTGATCTTTTTTCATAGATACCTATCATCCACCTGCTGCCTTGTAACATCTTCAAAACTTCATGTCATTTTGCATTTCATCAGTTCTCCGCACTCACTATTCTTATTTCACCTATATACAAAATACTATCTAGTTTTGAATCCATTTTCCTGATTCGTCATTTTCTTTTATTGCTAAGCATAGGAAAATTAATTAACTCTGTGTAATATTCTGATGATTTCATGCACTTTGAACTATATGTAAGAATATATATGTTCTTGAAGTATACTGTTTCAGTAAAATTTCATTGTATATGAAAGTTGAATTGAGAAAGTGCATACTAAAGATACTCTTAAGTCATTAAGCTCATTTAGTGTTTATTTTTTAGTAATGATCAGTTTGCATTTGTAGAGTTTTGAGATTCAGCAAAGACAGAACCCGCAATTCTGCTTTGAAAAATCATTTAAGGCATTAGAACTGCAAAGATTCTGTGATGAATTTCAGAACTGAATTGTTATGACTGTTACAATGAGACACTGTCTGACATTATGAGAGCAGAATAACAAAAAATCTGAGTGCTGTCTGTATCTCATTCTATAATACAATTTCTTACAATAGTGGATTTATTTTACTGTACAACACTATGATCACAAAGTTATTTAAATGGAATCTAACAGTAGACTTACATGCTAGGCAAACTACTGTCCACTTTTAAAAAGAAACAAATTAAAGTTATGATTCCAGACAGATTATGGTTTCACAATAAACCGAGTAAGGTATTTTAGAATCAAACTAGTTCCAGAGGCACAATCTCTGTTTGTGCTAAGAGGCTAGGGCAAAAGGAAAATCCAGTTACTTCATTGTACGTCCTGAATCCCAATGAAGCACAGTCAATGTTGGCATTCAGATAGATATTCATGAGCCAGATAGTGTTTTTCTAGTCCTAGTAGCCAATCACCAGTGTGTTGGGAGGGGTTGTGGGATGGGTAGAACATGACACTACATGACACTGCAAATTTTTCAGAACGTTTTGTTTACTTCCAAATGTTTCATTTTGAATTTTGTTCTAGTAACTGGTATGAGCTTAAGTGCCTTTTTCCTCTCCATTCCATGACAGTCTGATATTTCTGCATGAATCAGGCAAGGCAGAGAGGTTGCCTCAAAATAACTTTGTTGATGTGATGGAAAAGCACAATGTAGTCAATCATGCTAAAGAAATATATATGCACTTTGCAACAAAGCACTGAGGCTTAATGAACAGTAGTCTTGCTTTGCTGTGTTTTGCTGAAGAGAACAATTTCATTAGTTCTATTTCCATTAGCTAGCACTTTTTAATTGTAGTTAGTTCAGCTCAGTACAGTACAAATACCAGCTTTGCTTTCTTTTTGATGTACCCATGAATTCTCAGTCCTTGTATGCCAGTTAGTTGTTCAGAGCCAAAGGAATGCCTTTTCTCTTGATTAAACTGGTTTAAAAAAGAATTTTTACTTGCTTAATTAGCTTCTCTAGAACTGCTAATAACCACATATTCTCCACTGTGAACCATGTAATTATTGTGACATTAATTCTCTCCCTGGGATACTTTATTCTTGATGTGATCATTTCTCTTTTTCGATTGCTGGCTGGTGATTTTACTACTGCAGAGTAATGAGCACCATAAGATACGTCTGTTACTCAGGATCTTCAGTTTCCTTCCATATGATGAAAAGATTGTATCCATAAGTAGTAACAGCATGCCAGTTGCTTGTGAGACAGCATTAAAATAAAGCACATACAAAAAAATTTAGCAAAGCTTTTGAAATTATTGTACCACTGTGCAACTTTTTTCATGCATCCCTGTATCAACTTATCATTCCATCACATCCATAACTCAGCAAGTTTGCAAAGTGAGGACAGAATGATGAAAGCAAATATTGTTTCTTTGATTTAAACAGCCAGAACTACTATAGATTTCTTAAAGAACACATAGCCCTTGTAATTCCCTCTACTTTAAGCCATGTTGTGCCTCCCAGTCTAAGGAGACCAATGTAGCTTAGTTTTTCTGGGGCAAGTCAGAGTAGCTACAAGTCACCACAAGCTCTTTCTTCATAGATGGGGACTAGATAGAACATTCTTCTTCCTCTTTGTCAAGCACACTACTGTTACACTGGGAGCAGGACTGAAAGAAACCCCATAAGTATCCCATAAAGATATTTACACTTATGAGAGACACCTGATTTTTAGACCTACAATATTGAAAAGTAGACCTTAGTGGATTGAAAACTCTGAATCCGTTTGTACACACAGAAGGGTTTTAGAGAACATCAACTAGAAAATTCCTTAAATGTAACACCAAAAGGTAGTAAACAGTTAAATCAGCAGGGACACGGGCATTTCTGCCGTCCTGATTTGAATTAGAACAGAACTATTTCACAGTCAAACTATACATGTACCATGCTGACTTATGTATCTGCATAATATCTGTAAAGCTACTTTTTGCTACTTCATGATCACGGACATGAGTTTTTTGTTTTCTTTTAAGCTGCTGTAGGTATTATTGCTTGATTGATTTATTTATCATTCCCTTTTATATTTCAGCAGACAGCTTTAAAAATAGAGATAAGTTACAAAAAAACCCTAAAATGAGTAAGATAGTTCTGAGGAGTTTAACCATCACCAGTCATCTCCCTTGAAAAATTAATTAATTTACTGATTAATTTAGATGATAAGTAATTATTCTAAAGATGTTATTGTCATTAGCTGTATCACATAAGAAAACAGAGCTAAATATTATCAGGGCTCTGAGGTCACTGCCAGCCCTTGCTGGCCCTGCCCAGCCTCTCCTGGGAACTCCTCCCACCCCTGCACATGGAGCCAGGAGCTCCATTTCAGCTCAGACTGGGGCTCTCAGTCCTCTGCCCTGTAGGGGTGCTGGTCTCCAGCCCTGTCCTTAGAATGAACCTCAGACACATGCTTGTAGCCATCTGTTTGGCCCCATTCTTTTCCTCTTCTTGTGTTGCTGGATGGATTCTGACATTGGATCGTCACTTGCCTGCCCAGGACAGTCAACAGACCTCATCACAGCACCTGGCTCTACCCACCATGGTCAGATCCTGAGGGATGGTGCCTGTTGGTGGGAGCAGTGCCTGGGGTCACCCTTGGCTCATAGCTCCCAGTCCCTTAGGGAGCAGCTGGCCCTTGCTGCACCCTGACACATATCTGAACAAATGTACTCTGAGTGACATCCCATGTCAGTGGCTCCAGGGTGCAAATTTTACTTGTAAATGGTTTTTGAAAGTGCACCATACCCTGATCAGTGTGACAGACAGCTCTTTACTTTACTGAAGACTTCGTGTTAGACTTTGCGATTCTTAATCTCCAGATAATATTATTTCAATAATCATGATTATTCATTTATTATTTGATAATCTAAATTTGTACATACAGTACAAGTCATGCAATAGTTTTTTTCCATAAATGACCACAATAAATCTTAATTTACTTTAGCATTAACTACCACTACTTCCACACTACATAGGATAATTTTTTTTTTTTTTTTTATTGCTAAGGCTTGTTACACAAATTTATATTGCCTGCATCTGGCTTGTTAAAATCTAATTTACAGTTTCTGCCTCAAGAGGATAAGAAGTGTTGTCTGTGTGCTCCATTGTATATCCTTGAGAAAAAATTCACTTTTGAACTCTGAATTTTTTCATGGTAAATTTGTTCTGTGATAGAAAAATAAACACATTTGTTTCATGAAATGCTGTAGGGGAAAAAAAATCATAACTTCTTTCTAGATGAATAAGCTATAAGGGAACAAGTATCTGTATTAGAATTTGCCACTTTGTAATTTACGAAGTAATGGATGGATTTTTTTTTACCTTTAGCCACTCATTTGTTATCAAATCCATGTAATGAACATCCATGTCTCTTAAATAATATCTGATAAGTGGAATAATGCAAAATAATTATTTTTATATAGTAATGCAAAGGGGTGGAGGGAAGGAGGAAATACAGCAACATATAAGCAAAATCCCTGCTCCAAATGGAAGTTCTAGGTACTTGTCTTTAATGTTTCCATCCTCTATTCTAAGTACATTTTTATTACCCAAATTGCTGTTAAAGCATTTTTTTGTTTGCCTTCTTCCATTTGTAATGACTGGCTTCTCCACCTACAGCCACCACTCTTGAATACCCTTCTGTGAAGATTCAGTTTACAAAAACACAAAACACATCGTATCAACTTCCCTCTTGCCTTCTGCCATTCCAGAGAACTTGTTTTGACCCTTCACTGCCAGTCATTTATCACTAGCTTTTTTAATTTAAAGAAAGGGGCACTTTCATATTTGTATTTACGTAGATGTAATATTTTCACATCCTTGCTCATTTATAATGCTGTCAGTCAAAAGTATCCAAACTGATTAAAATCCAGGTAGCACAGTGCTGCCTACCATGACAGGATGGATTGCCTAGGGTTTTGAGGAATATAGAAGTTGGGCTTTTTGAGAGTCTTGGAACAGTAAATTTGAAAGATTAGTTAGTTATTTTGTGACTTGCATTATTTTATGAAGATTATCATCTTAAATTATAAGTTAAATAATTTTCTAAAGCAGCAGCACCTTCCTTGGGGAAGGTTTGGTGGCTGACTATGGCTGCCTTTGCTATAGATGATTACATTTCAGAATCTAAGTCAAGAACAAAAGAATCACATAACTCCATAGCAAAAAACAGGTCAAAGCAAGCACTGTGCAAAAGCCATCAGAGTTCTGTGATGCAGGCTGTCCATGGGTACAAAACAGAATCAGCAGGTATGGCATTAAGCCAATCACTTCTTGCCACTGACATGCATCATTGCTGCTACAGTCTAACACAAGAAGGTGGTATATGTGGACTTCATAATTACTGGACATCTGTTTTTGTTTTATTTCTTTATATTGTTCTTAAGTTTAAACTCAATTTTGTTCCTTCATAATAAGCTAATAAATCAATAAGACTCTCCAAGGGGCAAAAGAAAATATTTGCTTAGCAAAAAACTGCACTAAAAAAGAACAGTCTAGTTGCAGACCTGTGACTAGTGGTGTACCAGGGATCAATATCAGTTCCAGTCCTGTTTAACATCTTAATTAGTGATCTGGATGATGGGGCAGAGCGCATCCTCAGGAAGTTTGCAGATGACACCAAACATGGAGGAGTGGCACCAAGGGTTGTGCTGACATCCAGAGGAATCTCAAGAGACTGAAGAAATGGGCTGATAGGAACCAATAAAGGAGAAGTACAGGTTTTACACCTGAGGAGGAACAATACCATGCACCAATATATGCTGGGGGCTACCCAGCTTGGCAGAAAAGAACCTGAGAGTCCTGGTGGATGCCAGGTTGAAAATGAGCCAGCAACGTGCCCTTGCTGCAAAGAAGGTGACTGGTATCCTGGGCTAGTATTGGCCACAGGTTGAGGGCATCCATTATTTTTATTCAACATGATAAGGCCACATTTGCAGTTTGGGGTTCCTCAGTACAAGAAAGACATAGACATACCAGAGAAAGTTCAACAAAGTGCTACAAGGGGGATGAAGGAACTGCACCTCATGGATGAGGAAAGGCTGAGAGAGACGGGACTGTTAAACCTAGAGGAGGTTCAGGAGCGATCTTATCAATGTATATAAATACCTGAAGGGAGGATGCAAAGTGGACAGACAGGCTCTTTTCTGTGGTGCCTAGTGACAGGACAAGAGACAACTCTGTGAAAACACCTTTTTCTCTTTTTTTTTAATGTAACTTGTTCTATTAAGTATTGGGAAGGTAAAAATCTTACAGTCTGGACAACAGTAGCTAGAGTACCGTTGAGTGGCTCCAGCAAGAGTGCTGGGTTTTTTCATGCTGAGTTTTCTATAGGTTTGGTGTCAGGAAGGGAGGTCAACCTCACTATGTCTACAAACATATTTATAGACTTGAGGTAGGATGCATTAGTCAAATTAAATGGCCACACAGAAACCTTAAGCAACCCTTTGAAAAAGTGATTTCTACTACAGGTTTGCTAACACTGGTAAAACAGTTAAACAGTTTTCTTACCATTAACTGTGTAAGTTAGCAATCTGGTAAGTTGATATTCTCATATACTAGTTTATATTTAGTATCAATTCCTATGTACTTTATCAGTTGATAATACAGATCACTGAGTTTAACCTAATTTCTGATGGACATAAAGTCAAGTGAAAAAAATTGCCTTTCTTGAAACACACAAAGCCATTTCATTAAATGAATTTTAATAGTTTCCTTAGCTATTGATTCATCTTGAACTAGTGTAGAATCAACTACAGTCAGTGGCAATTCTAAGGCTTTTTGTTTCTGTTTTATCATCATAATCATCATTATTATTATTATTTCCTAGCCGTTTGACCAAAATGCTTATACAGACAAAAAACCTGATTGTTTACAACTGATTGTTCCTTATGCAGTGCTCACTTACTGATTCCTTTTTCATCTCTTAAATAAATGCACAATTTAAATTGCAATAATTTGATCAGAAAAAAAATCACACAAATTGTAACTAGAAACTACTACAAAACTCACCCAACAAAATTAAGGTAATACAGCATTTTAGCTTAAGAAAATACTATAAAGAAGATTTCCTTAAGAAGATTGGGACCGATAAATCTGTTTAACTCTTCAGTGTGTTATAGCAACAGGAATTTTAACTAAAAATGCTATAGGTATAGCAATTTAGATGTTGCATCTGTACCTCTTTCTTGAGGCTTTTAAATGTATCTGTTTTTTTTCATTTGTATCTGTTTTTGAGGCTTTTACATGGAAGATCTTCATTTAGTCACACAATTTTTCAGGCTAAACACATTTTAAAAAGAACAGGTGACTTCCAAACTAAATTAGAAACAGAACACATCCTTTTTAATAATTAAAAGCATACACATCATAGAATGATTTGTTCTTCCTGTTTCTTAATAGCTTGGATAACACAGGAAAGTTAAATAAACTGTGCTTTAGGACTGCTTTAGGATAGGGTAGGACTATGGGGTTTTATTTAGTCAGTCCTCCTATAAGCTGTATGTTATTCATTTATGCATTTTCTTCTGGTGTCTTTTCATCAAGCAACAAAACAGCAATGCAGATCTATTATTATGATAAAACTATTATTAAAAAAAAGTGAATAATGCCTAAGCATTAAATTAGTCAGCAGTTTGCCAGCTCCTGTGGCCCATCGAGTTTTATTATCTAGACACTACTTCAACGGGTTGCAGAAGATAAGGGCTGAAAGGCATCTCTTTTCTCAGGCATGAATAAAAAATACCTCAGTACCCCAGCAGGTGGATGTGCAGCAGGTGAAAAAGTAGTGCCAATGGATTCACTCCTTTCCAAGTCCCCACCAAATTAGCACTGTCCCGGTTTGAGTTAGAACAGAACTAACTGTTCAATGATTTTAATTTTCAGCTGAATCTCTTCTAACTAACTGCACTTTCTGAAGTTAATGGCATATTTTTTCAGCCAGTGTCTGCTTCTAGCAGTGATAACTCTGGATGTTTACAGTTACTACCAAGGATCAGTATGCAGAAAAGCTCTTGCTTATACTTTCTCCTGTGCAGACTAAGGTCACTGCTACATTTTGTGTACCATGTTGGGGGTGCAGAAACTAAAAGACTACACATCTGGGGTGGAGTGGACAGGACAGGTGACCCTAAACTGACCAATGAGGTATTCTATCCCATATATATGTCATATTCAGCATAAAGCTGAGGGATCACGAGGGTCAAGCTCTTTTCTTCAATGGTTGTCGTCCAAGGAGGACTCTCTCCGTTCTGCCTTTGATCTGGATCCGTGTGTTCCTGAATCCAGTTTGAGAATCCAGCTCCTGAATGAGGTTCCTGTCTACTGCTGAGTCAGGGACTGAGCTCCAGACAAAGCTCTTTGTTCAGTCAGGCTGGTCTTCCCAGCTGGTTCATCATACAGCACACAGGGACAGCTTGCTCCTGTGCCTTTAAGATTTTCCTCTTGAAGAATTTCCAGCCTTACTGGACTCCTTTGCCCTTCAGGACTGCCTCCCAAGGGACTCTGTCAACCAGGTTGAAGTCTGCCCTCTGGAAGTACAAAGTGGCAGTTCTACTGACCCCCCTCCTTACCTCCTGAAGAGCTGAGAACTCTACTGTTTCCTTATTACTATGCCCAAGACAGTCTCTAACCTTCACATCACCCACAAGTCTCTGTTTGCAAACATCAAATCTAGCAGGGAGCCTTCCCTAATTGGCTCTCTCACCAGCTCTGTTAGGAAGTTTTCTTCCACCCATGCCCTGCAGGAACCTCCTAGACTGTTTTCTCTCTGCTGTATTTTATTTCCAGCAGGCATCTGGTAAGTTAAAATCCCCCACGAAAACAAGTGGTAGTGATTGTGAGCCTTCCCCTAGCTCCTTCTTGATCCTGGTTGGGCAGTCTATAACAGACTCTGACCATGAGATCTGCCTTGTTGGCCTTCCCCTTGATTCTTACCCATAGACACTGAACCCTATTATCACCATCATTATGCTCTAAACAATCAAAGCACCCCCTAACGTATAGGGCCATTCCACTGCTTCCCTCTCCTGGCCTATCCCTTCTGAAGAGTTATAGTCATCCAAAGCAGCACTCCAGTTGTGCAAATCATCCCACCATGTTTCCATGATGGCAACTATATCACAATTTTCCTGCTGTACAATGGCTTCCAGTTCCTCCTGTTTGTTGTCCATGCTGCATGCATTGGTGTAGATGCACTTTGTTTGGGCTATAGGTCCCGCCACCTTTCTGGGGACAGAAAGCCTAATTCCTACCTGACCATTCTCAAGCACTTCCATCATTTCTAGCCCATCAATATTCCTTCTGTCTTTGCTATCACATGGCGCTCTGTCCCCTACTTCCACTGAGATGGCAAACTTAAGGACCTCGCTAACATGCTGTCCCACAAACATTGATGTACCACCCCCAGGCTTATCCCAGCAAGCCAGGTTTTATCTTTTCCCCCTTCAAATCTAGTTTAAAGCTCTTCCAATGAGCCCTGACAACTCCTGTGGAAAAATCCTTTTCCCACTTTGAGACAGGTGTATCCCGTTTGTCACCAGCAGGCCTGATGTTGTGTAAACTGACTCGTGATCACAAAATCCAAAGTCCTGTCAGTGACACCAGGCTCAGAGCCAGGTATTGATCTGATGGGTCTTCCTGTTTCTTTCCTAATTGTTCCCTGCAACTGGCGGGATAGAGGAGAATGCAACCTATGCTCCTGATTCCTTCAACGGTTGTCCCAAGGCCCTCAAGCCTCTCTTGATTGCCTTTGGATTTCTTGTTGTGAGTTCATTACTGCTTACCTGGAAAGTCAATAATCTGAGGGCTGTACCAGGCAGGGTAGGAAGTTTTCTTGCCACATCATTAACCTGGGCCTCAGGGAGGCAGCAGACCCCTAAGAATTGTGTCTGGTCTGCATATCAGGCCTTCTGTTCCCCTCTGAAGGGAGACACCTATGACAAGTACCTGTCTTTTTTAGTTTGTAGAAGTAGTTTGGATGCAGGGTGTAGGCCAGCTTAATTTTGGCAACAGTTTAAGCCAGATGAATCATCATCCTCAATATTATGTTCCACTTCCATACCTGTTATGCAAGGGCACTTGGGAAGATGTGCTTGTTGCTGAGGGGATGCACCTGCTGTGTGAGGCAGGAACTTGTTGCCATTGCCCCCTCTCTTTCTAGTTACTATGTACAGTCAGATGGAGAAGGGAAAGGGAATCATCCTCATCTGATTGTTGGGCCTGTCTCAGGGAAGGCAGGATGTGAGTCCAATGATCAATCTTCCTCTCACGCTCCCTGACACTTTTCAACCTGGTCACCTCCTTTCAGAGCTCTGTTACTAAGCAGAGGAGTTCCTCTGCCTGGGCACATCTCCCACAGGTGTGCTCACTGCTGTCATCCTATACCGTTGTAAGAGCAAGGCACAGCCTGATGCGTGGGTGGTTGCATGTTCCCACTGACACTCTGGGAAGCTGCACCAATTGTGGTGGGTGTGGAGCTTAGAGAGGCCATGGCTTTGTGCTGGGTGGAAACCACCCCTCCCTGGTCAGAGCTGTCAGTCCAGCAACCTTCCTGCATGCCCTTACATGTGACCTGCTGTGCCACGCTCTGGCTGACATATCATGTTCTGTTTTTCCTCTCTGGTTGCAGTGCTTCCCGGGGACCTTCTTTTACAGGTGTGGTCGCCACTGCTCTGGCAGTGCCCAGGCCTTATCACACTCCCCCGTGAGAGCTGCCCGCTCCTAGCAGGTCTTTCTGCTCCCTTGGCATTTCCCTACCAAGAGAAAACCTCAGGAAAACCCCTGTATGCTGAGATCTATAGTTCTGCTGTGGGCTGAGCCAGCTCTGGAGAAGTGTCCCTCAGTGACTGGCCAAAGGAGAAGTGGCAGGGGTTAATAGAGAGTGTCTGTCATTCATCTAGTGGCTGGCCCAACCCTAACCCTTGAGAAGCACTCGGCTGGTTGTTAAATAAATGTAAAGGAATCAATGGGATTTCAAAAAGTTTTGTGTTGCTGGTTGCTGGACTCAGTGATCTTATGGGCCCTTTCCAACTTGAGGTATTCTATTTTGTGTAATGGGGGCAGCCACCTGGGAGGGGAGGAGTAGGTTTCCTAACGGACCCTGGCATACAGAGATATATCCCTGTATATATACACATATCCCACACACCTGTTCCAGGCATCTCACGGTCATTCCCAGCAGTGCTCAAGCCCCCTGCCCCTCCTGCCCAGCAGCATCCATCTGCCAGTCTCCAGGCCCAGCCACCAAGGGCCATGGCTGCTGGGGGCCATTGCCAGGCCAAAAGGGCCACAAGGCACCTGTTGCCAGGCAACATCCTGCCGAGGCACCTTGTGTGCAGCGCTGACTGCTGGCCTGGACCCAGCCTTATCACCAGCCCCGTGGCAGGCTCTGCCTCTTTGGGCTTGGCCAAGGTCATCACTTCCAACTGCAGAGCCACAGCTCTTTCTGTGCTGCCATGGTGAGCAGTGTGACACTGCTGAAGAGAAGAAAACTTCTTTTCCGCAGATCATTTTGGCGACCACAGCAGGACCTTCTCTGTCTGGCTGTGGGATCTGCCTGAGACCAGGACCCCTCTGGGCACCCCCGAGACTTCTCGGGAGGGCTCCCCAACTCACCCAGCTCACCGCAGAGACAGACTAGGGCCGTTGGTGTGGAACAGGTATGTTTCTGGGAAAGGGGTACCAGTAAGTCATATGGGGATGCCCTACGTGTGGCATACACAGAGTGACGGAAAGCTCTACCCCTGAGTGTAAGGGCCCTAGGTTGGCTGGTCCATGGGACAGGTGGTCCCATGGGTGGTTGGTTGATGGGACAGGGGATCTCATCAACTATCTATCCCCAACAGGCATGGAAGGGAATTCCATGGAGAAAATTGTACCATCTTAAGGTCAGAAGTCTTATAACATCTTAAGTGCTTAAAAAAAAAATAAAAATTGTAAGGCATCTAGAAAAAGGTATTCTTTCTGATTCTGGTTAAGTTATACCTTTTGAGGAGGTGCCCGTTAACCATAAGAGATGTCCTATGTAAGGTACTGTATGACCGACGTATGTTGGTATGTACACTGGTTTTGTACGTACAACAGTTCTGAATCTGGTTCAGTGATCTGCTCATTGAGCAACAGAATGTTAACTGATTGACTGGTATAACTTGACCATTGGCATTGATATTTGACCACGGTAACTGGAACTTGTTCGCTGAATGTATGAAACTGGATTTTTGTC
>VZZY01005587.1:0-11642 GCA_013400335.1 Eurystomus gularis
AACCCCTAAACGGACCCAGAAAAATGCTTTAAATATAGAAGCCTCTTTGACATAAATTGCATTAATAACATGTATAATTTTTTAAAAGGGAGGGAAAGAATCACATTTGTTTGCATATGAGTTTTATCCAACTCACCAATATCCCTTTTAATAATGGCAGTATCTCTGCCAGGTAAGTGGTGGCTATGAAAACATCATTTCTAAAGGGCTCCTTTGCAATACCGGAATTGATTTCATCTTTTTTAATTGGAATGAAGAACAGCAAATTCTACTTATGCTTTCTATTCTTAAATGCCTTTGTGGTCATTTTATGTCACACCACAATTTTATTCCTTTATTACAGAGTAGATTTCTTTCACAGTGAAAGAAAGTGCAGTTATTTTGGATAATGTGCATTCTATCCAGTCAGAGTTCTCTGGCTACTTTTTTGACCTTGGGAAGCCACAAATTCTCTGAATAGGGATTTCCAAACAGATATGATTTATGAATAAAAAATTGGCTAATCTCTTCCTCACTAGTTTTCTAATTATATAATGGCAATATCTAGCTTCTACAGAAATGCCCAAGTTATGTTTTTTCCTTAGTATTTCTATTTTAATACATTGCTGTAGAGATTTAGACAAGCATATATTTGCTGTTGTAGATAGTAACTTTCCTACATAATCTACAACTTATTCCTTTATGAATCCTGGAGATCTACAATTTTTGCATTTTGAGGAAAGAAGATGACTGAGTTCAGAGTAAGACAGGGACTATGTACCTGTTGAATATGGAAGTACAGATCCTATAAACTGCCAAACATCCACACAGAAGTCTTTTCAAGCTTTGACTGGCATATTCTAGTAGAGCAAAATTTGAACATAAAAGTGTATATATGCACAGATGTACAGATACACAGTTCAGCAGCCAATTTTACTTAGAAACAGGTGAATTTTTTTTTAAAAAAGGCTAGATGTATAACTGACCAGAAAACCAATATACTACTATACAAGAAATATCAACATTTTAGACTTTGCTATAAATTGCTAGTAAGATAAAACAGGAAACAGATTTGTGGGTTTGGTTTTGTTTGAATTTATCCTTCTGTAAAAAGGCTACTGTCTATGGCCTCAACCATTTACATAAATCATAGGAGACCCCAATTCATGTACCTGTTCTAAATTTGTCAATTAAAAATTTCCTACATCCTAAGTGCCATGATCAGCACTAAGTTTTTTGCTATTCTGTACCATACTTCCTGCTTTTGAAATAATTATCTATTTCAGCTCTAAAAAATTTCCAGTCAAAGTTTTAAATATATATATTAGTATTTCCTGCAAGGAAAAAAAAAAAACAAACCAACAAACAAACCAGAACAATCCTGCCAAACAACTAAAGGATTCTCAATTTGCCTTTTTATTTATTCTATTCTTTCTATTTTAGGACCTTAGTCTGTAATCATAAGCTATATGAATATGCATCATATTTAGGTTGCTGCAGGTTTTATGATATTTTAATACTTGACATTTTTCTTTTGCTTGCCTCTTTCTAACATAAAAGATGCCCATTGGGGATTAGTTTTGTACTGTAATTTTTAAAAAGTTTTAAAAAACAACTTACTGCTTGTTTCCCCCAAATAACTCTGCTTCCTGAGAAAGATATTTTTCATATTCATGCTAATTATGTGTGACTACATCACCTATTTACCAATTTTTGAACCAGGAGACCCAAGGTTTTGGTAACAATTGTCTCTAAAATTCATACTTAATACATATAAAACCGATTATTCCTTTTTACAACGGAATTTGCAAGAAAGGGACCAGAGATTGCAGAGTTCATGTACCTAACATTGCTTTCCTTTACACTAAGTTAAATGGATCTAGTCTTATGTATAAAGTTACTTACATACGTCTAAGCCATTTATAAAGATCTAAGTTCAAGCATTAATAAACTGGAGGAAATGAGACTAGTAAGAGAGGGCAATGAATTATTCTCTCTTCTTTCACCTTTTCCTGCTTTCCTCCACAATAGTATATTTAGGTAGCACTTAATATTTTCAAAGGCTTTTACATCTGTAATTCTCCTAACAATATTGCTTTTAGGAGTGTCTGTATGTTGTATATTTCTGTTTTAAATTCAAGGTTTGGAATTGGAACTTTAAATCCATAGTGAAAAGTAATATAGAAATACTTTCCTAAAACATTACATTACTTCAGAGACCATGGCTCTTAAGTGAAAAGATTTTATTCCTTCTTGTGTTTCATACATAACATTAGTTAGCTAAGGGAATCAAAAGTATGCACAGACTAGATTAGAATAATATTATCTGGATGGTGTCTTGATGATGGGGGGTACATCTAAGGTTGAAAAGGCTAAAGCTGAATACTAGAGTGAATTACAAGACTGCGGACGTGTACTGAAAATCACGTTAGAGAAACAAATTATAACTGAACTAGTTAACTGGCAAATCTAATCTGATTTAAGAGTATTGCAAAACCACAAGAACCACAAAATGGTTCTAACTTAGTGGTTGCTGAAATGAATAGCATGAAACTCTATCCTGGAAATAAAGATGAAAAGGGTGGGTTTTTGTTTGGTTGTTTTATTGGTTTGTTTTTTTTTTTTTTTTATTTTAAATTAGTTGTCTCAAGATTTTTTATTAATGGAAAATATCAGAATTCTTACACCTTCAGGTATTAGCGTTTTCACTATAAAACTAGATAATCCTACTGAAAATACACTCTGACTTCCACATATTCCATCTGTATTTAGATCCATTTCTGTTTCACTCAGAAAGAAATAGATATCATTAAAGTGAAGTATATGTTCTCCATTTTGATCTGTAGAAGTGCATTTTTGAGAAGTGCCTTACTCTAGTTTTATATTTCCCATCATGCTAGTATTCAGATAATGGAAAAGTGCAGTAATATTAATCTATGAAGTAACGTAAAAATACTGTCTTACTAAATTGTGACAGGTTCTATTAAGATACTTTTTTTGTTTCCGTACATTTTGAAATAAATTTTTACAAATAGTTTGATATTATCTACCTGTGAGCTTTCTTCTCCCTATTCCCAATCCTTGGCCATGTATTCCCATCCATCACTCATTATATGTTTTGTGTTTTCCCCTCTGTCAGATTAGACATCCTATATGCATGAACATGTAATGGACAGTTCTGATATCAGAGGTGGCAACTGAGGTAGAACCTCCTCTTCCAACACCAGTCTAAGATTAAAAGAACCCACAAAACTCCCCAACCTCAGCTGTGGCACCAGAGAAAAAGCAATAAGGCAGAAGAAATGTTGAATTCTCTAGGGCATTTGTAGAACCTAACAGTCTGCTGCTGCAGCAAAGAAAGCCAAGAGGATGCTGGGTTGCACCAACAAGGGCATCACTGACAGAGATACAGAAATCATTATCACACTTTACTCAGCACATGTCAGGCCCCACCTGGAATACTGTGTTCAGTTTTGGTCCCCACTATGCAAAAAAGATGTGGACAGGCTGGACAGATTCCAGAGAAGGGCCACAAAGATGACCAGAGGACTGGGAAGCCTGATGTATGAAGAAAGTTTGAGAGAACTGGGTTTGTTCAGCCTTGAGAAAAGAAGGCTTAGAGGAGACCTTATCACCATGTTCCAGCATTTAAATGGTGGCTAAAAGAAGATGGACACTCCCTTTTTACAAGGAGTCACATGGGAAAGATGAGGGGTAATGGGTACAAGTCACTCCTGGGGAGATTCTGATTGGACACAAGAGGACAATTTTTAACAATGAGAACAATTAGCCATTGGAATAATCTCTCCAGGTAAGATCAAATAGGTATATTTGGCAAAAAAAGATTAAGAACTCATATATAGAAAAGCAGATGGTACTATGTACAGCATTCTTGGTGAGGATTCCTAGTACTAGTTGATCTGTTTCGGCCAGCAAAGGTTATGCACAACTACTTCCTTTAATTTTATTGGCCAGCGACTGTTGATTTTTCTTTTCTTTTTTTTTTTTTTTCCTTGTTTCAGAAGAAGCGTTTGTCTTTTGCTCTTTCTGAGATGACAGGCTCCCTGTTCTCCCATTTAACTCTCCAGCTCCACTCTCAACACTGCTGGCTCCCGCCTGGGGGACTCTATAGCTATCATCTTAGTGCCTCCTCCTGCAAGGGAGGTGCAGCCTCCTTTAGCACTGCCATTTAACAGTGTGAATTAGAGAGCAAAGAAGAGACTGGAAATCAGTCAGCATGGTATTCTGACAAAACATTTAATTCATCCTATGAGCACAAGGAGGAGGAAGAAAGAAAAATTGTGTGCCCATCTCTCCAAGGGCTTTGTACACTAAAATGTAGCATTGCTTTTTCTTTGCCAGTATGGCTAACACCTCCTAGGGGATAACTCATTCTCTATAAAATGGTGCTTTATGGAATCATATGAAAACACCTATGGGAACAGGAATCATACCTATGGGAACAGGAATCATACTTGTACACAACAGACTTTTACTTATATAAATCTCTCCATATTAAGGCTCTTTCAGCATGGAGAAAAATTAGATTACACGACTGTTTAAGTTTAACGGCAGAACTTAAAACATAGACACTTCCTTTAACACAGGAAAAGGAAAGAGAGGCAAGAAGTTGATATGTGAAATTATTACCTAGCCAAGATCACTATTACAGGACATACTGACGATGGAACAAACATCAGTTCTCGATCAAGATAATTACTTGTAGAAGTTAGGTCTGAACCAAATTCAGTCTTTACTCTTTCACAAAAAAATGGTTTTTTATTTTGCTGTTTCATGACCACCTCAGCAGTACTCATAGCTTATTACTTCAAGAAGCTATAATAAAAATAATTCATTGCAATCTTTGTGAGTGAAGTAACGCATGTTTCATGAAAAAGAGTACATAAATTAAAGAAGCTTAGTTTCATTATCTAAGTTACTTCGAATAAAAATATCACCATATGGCAGATTTTAAAAGTTTTGAGATCTTCAGAAATGGAGCGTGAAGGACATCCCACAGCTCCCAAGCACTGCCAAAAGTGTAATTGCAGTGTAGAAAAGGCCCATTTAAAGGATACTCAATCTATTCACAGCAGTCTGGGAGAAAAGAACAATCCAGAATTAAACAAGAAACACACTAAAATAATGCTCTCTATTAGAGTGAAAGATAACCATTTAGTCTTACTGAAGAGCATGAGAACAGATGCAAAGGTGACTTCTGCAAAAAGCTCAGTAACTTTTGGGAATGCTGCAAGTAACTTATTTTCTGTAACCCTTTTTACATTGGTGGTATACATGTGTATATGATTTTTCTCCAGAGGTCATACCCTGACACACACACTCTGACAGTACATTCAAAACAGGTATATTATAGTGTTTCTGGAACAGTTTGGAATTGGAAAGAAACAAAAATGAAACCCTTCTCTTTGTTACAGCCTTTGTGACACCCTATGATAAAGCTTTGTGAACCTGTGAAGTGTTGGGATTTAAAAAAAATTTGTTTCAGCTCCTCAGAGAAGTCAAATCAGTTTAAATGTATTGATTTTAGTATTTCAAAGTATGTTACCATCATACACTGCTCCCTAAAGCCAAATTCACACCAAAAGAAAATACTAAGGAAGGCACAGTTTTAGAGTATTAGATAAGTAACCTCTCACCAATAAAGCAGTGTCTTGGTCCGAGCTACATGCTTTGGAGACTGCAATCCTGTATGTATTTTAGAACATATTTTGATTATCTTACAGATTTCTATATCTGGAACAAATAACTGATATTGCTAAAGAATTTTTATTTGAGAAGCTGACAAGTTTATAATTTTACTTGATTTCACACAAAAGGGGGTTGGCTTGGAGAATGTAGCAGGTTGAGCAGCATATTGGTTACAGTATGATCTTAAAACAATTAGAATTAGAAGCAGGGCAGGTTTTTAGATTTCTTAAGTGACAAATATGAATTCTCTATTGCACTTAAAGGAAAAAATGGTTTGTTTTGTTGGTTTTTTATTCCTTCAAGAAGAAATAAAAACAACAACAACAAAAGGCAAAGAGAAATACAGAAGTGCGTAAGTACACTCATTAACAATTCTACAATAGAATTCAAATCCTCATACATTGACCTATGTATTGACACATTCCAATTTAAAACACAATGAATTTGCTTTTCAAGTGTGAAAAAACAGCAGCTTATTAGTTAAAAAGATTAGTGACTGGATACTAACGTATTCAGAAAGCAGCAATGTAATGTACTTTAACTTTCAGCTACTATTTATACAAGACATAACCACCAAAAGCTGCAGATATGTCCCATCATCAAAATAAATAGAACTTAAACCCTTCTTTGTTTTGATGTTTTGTGATTTTATTTTTATTATTTTTCAACTTTCTAATGGGACGTTAAAGGATCAAGAAAAAGAGACAACTTTCCTTGTCCCTTGATTCATCAGTTCGTTTTAAGAAAGTTGGACTAGATGATCCTAGAGGTCTTTTCCAACCTAAATGATTCTACGATTCTTTTTCTTTTCCTCAAAGCTCAGCAATTTTAAGAAATAATTATTTTATCTTATTTTTATTTCCTTTGTTTAAAAAAAAAAACCCACAAACTTGTGTGATTACAGAGGAGACATTAAGAATTGAAATATTGAAATTCAGAACCAGAGGAAGACAAAAAAGTAGCTATAATTCTGAAAAATACATTCTCCTAACACAAGTATGCTAACTGATTGCAAAAGTGACTACAGGGAATATTACAGTTTGCACCATAAAAGATCAGATAATGTAACTTTTCTCTTCAGGTTTAATTTCATAGATTTTACTAAAACAATTTTTTTTATTCAAAAAATTTTGTCTGCTCTTATAGTGATCACTGAAAATTCACACAGTTATCTTGAGAAGGTTTTTTTATTATTATTACACATACAGATTTATTATTAAAAGCAAAGTATCAGTGGAGGACTCTATTTCTGAAAATCAAGTTTGTCTATCCATTTCCTCTGCACTATTATATGATAAAAAGAAACAATAAATGTATTTTTTTCATCATGCAAAATGACAGCAGACTAATTAAGAGGATCAGGCAGGAAAAAATGACACCACAATAAAATTTTTTCCACATATGAAAAGAAAAAAAACCCCACAGTCATTATGGGGTATATTACAACTTAATGGAATTTTAACAACTGAATCTGAAAAACATTGCTAAAGTGAGTTATTTTTAATTAAGCTAGTAAAAAAAAGAGAGAAGATAGGTTAAAATGTTAACATTATTCAATAGTTGTAGTAAGAGGTTACAGAGTCTGCACAGTAATTACTTCCCTAACTTTATCCTAGCTGCACTTATCAATAAATAAGTCTTTTCAATACTGCTGACGGGAATATTTAATTAAATGGATGTATAGCTAGAGCATAATACGAAATCTTTTCAAAGACCTTGCCAGTAAATGTAAACTTATGGATATTTTTTTTTTTTCCAGATTTCAGGAAATGATGAAAAAAAGATGAAGACATCTTCACATTCTTTGATTTTAACAAATGATTGAATAAGCTAATTAGGTCATACAAGCTTTCTGCACACTATATTGAATCTGTTCTTACTACACATGAAATCCTGAAACAGAGCTCTTAAAATCTAAGTAAACAATCTTTAATTATTAATCACATATATAGTCAATTTTGTATTGCAGTAGTAAAGTCTAAAAGGGCAGGAAAGGCTAATTTTTCTACTGCATAGATCTCACACAAGCTAAGACTTACAGACTGTTAAATTCTGAAAAATCAGTCTTACCAACTGAACTCTGTCAGAATAGTAATACATAAACTGATTCTGATACTGATTCTTGCATAGAGACAGTCCAAAGTAAGTGTTAAAAACTACATTATGTTATCATGTATATAAGATTCAATTTGCATTAGGATAAATTTCTATGCAAAGCCACTGCGATTCAGTCCTTAAGTATTTTTGGACGAACCTGTTTATCTCCCAAACTGAATGTATTTAAAAAACTGGATTTCAACAAGTATTAGCTGTAACTTACGTTTATTTATAGACTAGCTCAGGAATAATTCTCAGGACATGCGAGAATGTGTTGGTAGAACAAGAGGTACAATCTGAGACAATACTTGACCTTCTTAGAGCAGATCTTGCTGAGCTATTCACTTTCCAACAGAGCTAAAATGCATTGCCTGTTTTCTGGTGGAACAAAGATCTTTTTACAGTAGTAAGGGTTTACAGTGAAATACTCTGGATATAAATTCTTTAAATCTCAGGAGAGGTTATGAGGATCATGTAGCAATACCGAACTGGCTACATATTATTTGAGATGCTACTAAAGAGGACATGAATTTTAATTTTGCCAATAATTATTTTTTTTAAATCTCCCTACTATTAATTAAGCATAAAAGCATAAAATATTTTAAAGCATGAATAACTCTCTGTTTTTATTTCCACTGAATACCTGAAGTATTTCCATTACCAGAAAAGTGTATAATTTAACAAAACAATACTATGAATAATACCCATATAGTAAAACACTTTAAGATAAATTAATCCATTTTCTGGAGGATCACCTAAAGAATATTATAATATCCACCACCAGTGAAAATCTTCCATAGGATTATGGAGTTACCCAGGGTCCTAATGAAAAGAAACACCTTACCCTCGCCCATGATCAAAAATCCAAAGCCCTGCTGATAACACCAGTCCCAGAGCCACGAGTTAACCTGCTGTCTCTTCCTGTTAATTTCCTCATTTATGATTGCCACTGAATGAATACAGGAGAGCACAACTTGCGTTCCTGATCCCTTAAGCATCTGTCCCAAGCCTCTAAAATCTCTTTTAATTGATTTTGTTCTCCTACCTGTTGTCGTTGAGATGGACACGACATAAAGAGAGATGAGCCAAAGCTAAAAGTCAGAGCTAAAAGCTAGAGCTAAAAAGCCGCGTTTATTATTTTCACAAGCCTCTTTATAACCTTTCTTATCTATTCACACAGTTCATCAGAAAGCTGCTAATACTATTCGCTCAATGCTCTGTCCTTACGCCTCTCTTTACATGCTAATAGGCTGGGGCTCCTGCTGTGTCTCCCGCCTTGTCTGCTGATCTCTTGCCAGGTTTCTGCTCTGTGTTATTTGCTCGTTCAGCCTCTTATCCCCTTCTTTCCTTTGGACTTTCCAGCCTCAGGGTTTCCCAGGCTCTTCATGGATATATCATTGTCTGTTCAAGGTCAACGTCCATCATTCTCATCTCTGAGTCCTCAGACCAGCTGTGGACTCCAACATTCTACCCACTTCATCACTACCCACTTGAAATACTAAAAGGGGGTAATAATCAGAAAGGTTTACTAGAGCAGGAAGTTTGTCCAACACATCCTTAACCCATGCCCTAGGGAGGCAGCAGACTTCCCTGTGAAGTAGGTCAGGATGGCATATCGGCCCCTCTGCCCCCCTCAGTAGAGAGTCACTCACAACAATGACCCATCTGCTTTTCCTTTTGGAGCCAGTTGTGATGCTGGGTCTATGGCAACTTGGTCTTTCTGGCATTTCTGGCCTAGATGAACCATCCTTTTCTCCAACAGCCAGTTCCTCCTGCAGGACTCCATACCTGTTCTGCAAGAGTAACTGGAAAGGTGGGGAAGGCCAGGAGGGGATTAACCTGCTACCCCAATCAGGGACCTGTTTCCATTCCCCCCCTTCTCTGAGGTCCCCTCCTACTGCCTGGTGACAAGAGGGGAGGGCGTCCTCTGATTTATGTGGGCCCTCAACCTGTTTCCCTTCTCTCAGGGAGTGGGTCCACCAGTCAATCTCTCTTTCACACTCCATGATACTCCTCAACCTCTCCACTTCATCCTTCATTTCAGCCATCTGGCTGAGCAGATCATTCACCTGTTCACATCTGACACAGGTGTTGTCACCACTACCCTCCATTGCAAATGCCAGGCTCCAGCACTCTCTGCAGCCAGAGGCCTGGACAACCACACGTTTGCATGGGGCCTCTGTCTGGGTGCCCACAGCTTTTCTAACAACAGCCTTTGTCTGGGTAGCAACCATGGCTGGATCTCTACAAGCGACTGACACCTTGTGACTTGAGGGCCAGCTGGGATGAGCACTCTTGACCGCTGACCACTTAGAGAGATTGAACTTATCTTGTACGGTGGCAGGGGCTCAGCACCCTGCCCTAAGAGCAGCAGCCAGCTGCGGCACCCCCCGGGGCACACACAAGCACTGTTTGCTCCTCCTGCGATCCCTGAGGCTTCTTATAGCCTGGTGGCCTGGTCAATGGTGGGTGGTGCTGGTTTTGCCCAGGTTATCTCGGCAGCCTGCCCACCAACTGACAGCCCCCAGCACAGGCAAAGGGCTTTTCCCCACTGCAAAAAGCCCCCAAAGAGCTTTTTGTTGGCCCATTTTGCTGCAGAACCATTTCCCATTGCATTATTACATGCCCTGAAGCTGGTCTCCGTGGCAATCCTATCTTCCATATTTTCTCCTTTTCACTACTGAGCAATCTTATGAGTAAAACCATAGTCAATTTTCTGTTCTGTACTTCAGTGGAGTAGTGCTTTCTTTACCTCCAAGCCTTTATTCAACAATTTCCTTTTGCTCTTTCTGAAGTTAAGAGCAAATAGCTATGTCAAAACAAAATGTTTTGTTCTGTGCTCATGCACAATCAGCAGTAAAAGCTCATGCACTATTCCCAGAGCTTTATTACCAGGGTGTTAAAAAGGAAAAAAGTAATTCTAAGTGATGTCTCATTTGTGTTCTCTCAGAACAAAAGAAGATTAAAAAGATCACAGTTTACCATATCTGGAAGGGCAGCATTGACAAGAATAAAAAGTATCTTCAGATGTCCACAAGAAGGTACTCTCATTAACGAAGTACAAATACAATTAGAAACAAAACATCTTGGGGTGCTGTTTTTCAGATAATGGCACAGTATTTTTATTTCTTCTGCAAAAAGTTGTAAGCATAGATTGTTACACTCTGTTGGTTTTCTTTAAGATACTGAGTAAGCGCTTAAGCTTTCAGAAATCAGGAGTCACTAGTATTATATAAAACACAACAAATATACTATAATAAAGACTACAGAAAAACATGCTGCTCCTTCTTTTCTACCCAACTGACAAAGACATGATAGAGAAATAAACAAAAAAAAAAAGTAGAGCATGTGTGGGTCCCAGAATAAATTATTTTCATTGTAACTACATGAAAAGGAAATTCCTCTTTGATGACAAGTTAAATCACCAACCAGGCATCTAGACAATTTTGAGCTGAGAAAATAGGCTTTATAGTTTTTATTTTACTGTATGCAATTGGTTTCTTTAAAGATAAAAAGGAAATATCATATATTCTACAGAAAAAATGAGGAAGAAAATGCTTTTTTAAAAAGTTAAGATTTGCTATTTTCAGCGCAGAACCTTTAAATTTTGCAAAGTTACATTCATGTCTGGGTGCTATTGTGGTGGAATTATCTTAATATAAAAAGTCAGTGTGGGAAAATAGGATCTAGTAGGCCAGAGATCCATGTACGCAAAAAAACACATGCAGAAAGAGAAAGACTGAATTCAAACTTAATATTCTAAGTATTTTTCTACACCTAGAAAATCATAAAAGGAATGAATGAAAACAGGTAATGGTAGTAGTATTAGATTTGCTATTGTTATGGTTTGAGGTTTG
>VZZY01005588.1:759-183309 GCA_013400335.1 Eurystomus gularis
TCCCCAGTTTGGTGGGTATCTTCCGAATTTGAGGAGTGTGCATATATGTACACACTCTTAAGTGCTTGTGTAAACAAAGTTAGTTTTTAGAGAGTGTTATCGCACTAATGCTTACACCACACAACATGCACAAATGATATTGTTTTCTCTTTCAAGAGGGTGTGTCCTAACCCATTGTAGAGGACTCTTAAGCTTTTTTTGCAAGCTGTTTCTGAATATTGTTTATATGCAAACTTGTCTCAGTCTGTTCATATATATATTTCACTGTATGAAGAAATGAGTGTTTGGCAAACCATTCTACTAGCTTGTAAATGTAATTGTGTTTGTATTGCACTCGATGGAATTGTATTACACTTACAAGTATTACCTTCTAGATTTAAGGATTAAAAATTCACTGGTAAGTAGTCATTTTAAGTTCTAACTATCATCAGTTATACAAATGTGGGCTTATGGACAGCAATTTCCAGGTGTGTCTGTGAGAATAAACGTTGGAATGGAAGTCTCTCTGAGAGTGATTAGTAACAGTGAGTAGTGAAATAAGTGTACTTACACCACTTTTGGAATACAGAAGAATTAAGTGTCAATATATAACAGTCTATGGACTTAATCATATAAAATGTGTATTTCTTTCATAAAGACTTGACTGCTGTCAAAAATTGAATTTCTCTTTCTGGTGCCCTATGTCTTTTTTTAAGAGGGCAGCATTCTTAAAGTTTATTAAATTAAGCTTTCATTCCAGTTTATTTTCATTAATAACTATATTAACTAACCAGACCTGTATCTTGTGGAAAACTCTTGGGGTGTGAAACAGCTCAACAAGTGCTATAGTCAACAAGGGCATAAACATGGGTGGCACAATCATGCTATGCCTGTGTTTCACTGGTGCTTTGGCACTGAAGTTACAAGTAAGAGTTTGCACCAAGACACACAAGCTCTGTGTGTTTTGCTTCTTTTTTATCTCCTCATGTTATCACCCAGAAAGCAGGACTGGATTTCAACAGCAGTAGCAGCAGCTATTGTCCCATCACAGCTACTTTCTTTCCTTCAGGATGGATCATTGTTAACATCTTTATCTTCCAAAAGACTACTGAGCAGATGCTTTTCACAGACTATGGCTCTTGAAAGACCATTATTGAATTGAAACCTTATGTGAAGACTTTGAATGGAAAGACTGAGGGGTTTTTTCCCTTCCACATTGCACCCTTTATGGAACGTTTTTTAAAAAGTTCTGTTTGTTATAGGAGGTCAGGATCTAACTGGAAACCTGAAACTATATTTAGCTGTTAAATATTACACTCATATATACAAAATCTTTACCACTCTAGACTTAAATATTTTGTTAACAGTGTAAGAATTTGGAACTTAAAAACTTAATAGTTTTTCAGTATTCCTTAAACTTTTAAAGTGTCCATTTTGCAGTTTTGAATTTCATACAGTCACAGGGCTACTTTGGCCATCTCTAGCTCAATCTATTATACTTTGATTTTTTTTTTCCTAAATGCATCTTTTCTATTTAAGCTAAAATTAATGTTTTATGAGCTTGTTTACTGTTTGATCTGCTTGTATATATTGAAACTTTCTATTTCCTACTGTTACAGAATGAATCCAGAGAGCACATTGTTGCCTTCAACATGTTAAATTACAGAGCATGCAAAAATCTATGGAAATCTTGTGTAGAACATCACACATTTTTTCAGGCAAAGAAGTCACTACCTCATGAAAAAAAGATACTGTCACATTATTGGACCCTGGGTTCTAGAAATCCAGCAAAGTAAGTATTGTGTGAAAGCGTGTTTTGCTTTGTAATGGGAATGGAAGGATTTGTGTCAGTGATAGCTCAAGTTGGAGTAGCAGAGTTCAGTTCTGCTCCCAGCTGTGTCCCAGTCTATATGTTATATCTATGACAAGTTATAGAGGTGTGGTTTCAGTTTCTGCAACATGGTACCATTGCCTTAGAACTTGTCTTATAATTTCCTAAAAAGGTATTTGGCTATGTTTTACTGGTATTGTTTCAATTTAATCTTTCAGTTTGATGTAAAAAACGCTGGAAGTAAAGATGTGATGTAGCTAATGATCTAGTAAGAGAATTTTCAGAACAGATTTGTTTTGAACTGTTTAACCCTTACTGTCATAGACACTCTGTTTAATATATGTTAGGGCAATTTCTGGAGTGTATCATACCAAACGCTTACTACTGGCATTGAGATGTAAAACTTTGTTCCCATCCAAGTATTCAAGATACCGCTTTTGTGACACTTCTGATCTTTTATTTGCCTCCTTGGGTTCTGCTAGTCATGGAGCTGGTAGTTTTATATATAAGCTATATATATCTAATAGATAGCAGTATCTAAGATCTAGTTGCCCAAAAGTAATACTTCAGAGTCTGTCATTTTGGTATATGGAGTTGGAATTATTCCTTCCCATATGCACAACTGGGCCCTAACTTTATTGAACTTCATCTGCCAGTTTATTGTCTAGTCACTTGACGTTGTAATGTCCTTCTGTATTTCTTAACAATGGACCTTTATTTTTGCCATTCTGTGTGATTAATATCTTCAGCAAACTTTGTTCACTCTTTTCTCTAGATCTCTAGTGAATATGTTGAACAGAATAGCCCTCAGCAGATATCCATCTAAGACTTCACTGCTGATCTTTTTTCACAATAAATCTAAAACATTTTTTCCTATTCTTTCTTTTATGTCACAAGTGAACAGAATTCCTTCAAATGAGGATCCTATTTATTCCTTAGCTGCTTAGTTTCTTTATGGGTTTAAGGGACCTTGTAAAATCTTTTTTGAAATCTTGAATATATTAAATCACTAGTCTATAGCGGGAATTTATACTCAAGTAGTTCTGCTGTTTCATCTTAGAGGCTTTTAGGTGATTTTACAAGTATCAATCCTAGTGATTTCTTTCATTATGTTGATTTGTTCTATTTAATTTATCAGCAATTCAGCTACAAATGTGTCATGTCATGTGTTGTCATTGTCTCATGTGTAAGCTACACAACCAAAAAAGGTATTCTGCATCCTCCCTTTTGAAAGGGAGCAAAATTTTGCATTGAGTAAAACAAACACTAAAACAAATGAAACCTCCAAAAACCAACCAAACAGAAGCCCACAAAACCAAACATGCACACAAAAACTCCACCAACCATGCAATATAACTCTGGAGGTTTTAAGATTAATGTGTCTTCAATAATTTGTTTCATCAAACTTCTGAGAGCTTTAAAGAGGGTTACATTTGGTTTTTACCACCTTAAGTATCACAAATTTTCTTCTGAAATTTGTGGCTTTCTTGTTCTATGTTCTTTTACACTGATGTGATGCTGATATCCTAGTATTCATTGCATCAGTTCAAACAGTTGAATTCTTGCAACCCTGTAGTACACTTTCTTAGTTGGATATCTCTGTGCCCTTCTAGATTCTCTTAGTTTAAGTTACTAGTGGAATTCCATTTAAATTAGGCTCCTAAGTTGTATGAAGCCCCTGTAAGCCTTATTCTAAGGGCAGGTTGAATCACAGCTCCCAGATCTTGAGAGCTAAGTTCATTCAAAGTTTCTGGACTAAATGCTGAATAGCTTTGTAGGTGCATTCTCATTCCTTGCTGAAGAGCTAAAAACGTACCTATATTTTCACAAAGGGTAACCTCAGTAATAACTAGGAGCAAGGAACTGTCTTCTCAAGATATTACAGCCCATTCCAGAAAGGCTTTGGCAACCTTTCTGTGTGTTTGCTGAGAAATCTCCTTGTATTTGATATCTGAAGAGCACCTACCTGGAGTTCAGGAGATTATGTATCTTAACTGAAATATCTAGAGAATATACTGTTAAAGTGATTCTCTGGTCAGGTTAAGGATTTGGGGTCAGAGTTCAGGCTCCAGCTTCCATCACACAAGTTATGTTGCACCTTAAAAGTCATCTGCATTGGAAAATCCCTGAACAGGCACTTGTAACAAAAGAAAGCTGATAAATGCAAAATGTGGAATTCTTCAAGCCGCATTTCTTATAATACGTTATTTTTTTTTCCGCTCTCACTCTCTGCTCCACCAATGTAAAGCTTCTTTGAAAGAGCTGTTTTTATAGAGGACCAGAGTAGTTGGTGCCTTATTGTTTGTATTCAGAGACTTACAGAAATAAAATGAATAATATAGGCAAAAGCTTCTCCTGAATTTGTGGACTGTGTGTTTACTATGCTTAAAACCATACATAGGCAACTGATTTTGATATGTAGACACTTCATCTTGAGTTTTCCCTCTCTTTTTTTTTTTAAACTGGAGAAGCTTTAGAAGTACACATTTGATGAAGGAACTAATTTTCTTTAAAATCATGAACAAGATATGTAAAATACTTCAGAATATTAAAAAAAAAATTGGGTTGCTTTTGTCTTTCACTTGTAAAAATAAAAAACAATACAATGCGAAGCATACCTAAGGTTTGATATTAACATGAGTAATATCCACAGTATACACAACTTTTTTTTATGCCATGTAAAAATGAGACATTTCAGCTCTGTAGTAAAGTCCTCACATACTCTGCTGTCCCAGCTGCCCATTATGTACAGCTCAGGACTTTGTGAGCCAAAGGGGATTTGCCTGTAACTCCTGAATTGCTTCTTTTCCATGAGAAATGCTAGGCCCGTAAACTTTAGGATGAGCAGCTTATCTTTGCTTGTTAAAAATTAATCTCAATTTTTATCTACTTTAGAAAATTTTTTATGCTGTGTAATTCCACTAGTAAAATGTTTGTATTGCTTTCCTAGCTGAAGTTCTGATGCAACACTTAGCTATGAGGTTCTTGTTGCAAGAAGCAGTCCAGACTTGGAGATCATCTTTCCATGTCAGATCTTTCTCTAATGGTTTATTGCTATAAGGAACACAACTCAGATGTGGCTTCCTTCTGGAAATATTTGCTAAGGCAGCAGCTAGACGCTTAAAGTAGCACTGTGCCCAGTGAAGCCATTAGTGAATTGTTACCCCAGTATTAGCTTCAACAGGGAACACCTAGAATCTTTTGCCTATATTTGAACCATATTTTGTCAGGTACTTAGCTCAGTGCCAGTAGGACACATTGAATTTCCTGTTTTCCCCTCCATCTTCTTAGACACAATTGAATTAAAAATAACTCTCAGGTAAAAGTTATTTTTACCCAGGCTTGTGATTAGCATTGTAGCAGGGATCAATGAATGGTTTTATTGCTACAACTGAGGGACAGCAAATGGCTCCATGAGAATGCAAATGCATTAGTAAATAGGGTAAGCACAGGGGACTCTTTAAAACACATGAATTATAAAACTGACTTTCATAAGCATATTTTATTTAACTTAAGTTTTCTATGCAGAATCATTCACGTACAGTTTGGGGGTTTTTTTTTTTAATTTATTTATTTTCAGGTCTGTAAACAGCCAGTACTGCCGAAAAGTTATAGGTGGAATGGTTTGGAACCCATCTATGAGACGATCTTTATCTGTTGAGCATCTAGAGACCAAAAGCCTTCCTTCTCGATCACCTCCTGTTACCCCTAATTGGTAAATCCAGTTTCAACCTTTCCCACACGTTCCCATCTCCTACCTTTTCTAATTGTACGTACTCTAGCAGAATATTTTATAGGGTGTCCATATATATTTAAACATTGTTATTCTGAGAATATATATATATGACAACAGGAGAAGAGTGTGTGTCACTTACCTGAACTTTAGAAAGGCTTTTGATACTGTCTGCCAAAATATTATACCCAAGTTAAGACATTGTTCTGGAAGGGACAAATCCCTTCCTGAATTGTCCTATGATTAGAACTTTAACAATACAGGTAGCATTTTAGAGGTGGGGGGGAAACAAATCAGTTCAGTGTTCTGGACCTAGCAGTGTGCGATGGCCTGGTACGCCATACAAAATGTTTTAAAATTGGTTATTTAAAGTCAGACTTACAGTCCTGTCATGAAGATTTTGGCACATAGATTGCAGTAGGATAGAGATTTTACTTTGATAGAGTTTTATGAATTATTCTGATCTTCCAACTTGTGTTTATGTTCCTTATTTTTAAGGCGGAGTCCTAGACTACGTCATGAAATTCGTAAACCACGACACTCATCTGTAGATAACCTTACAAATGAGATTAGTTATATTACTGAAACAGAGGATGTTTTTTATACATATAAGGGCTCTCCAACATCAAAGGACAGTGACTCTGAGTTCTCTCAGAACCGTAGTCCACGGAGGAGGTAAGGACTTCTGCAAACCAATTCATTGCCTGTTTTGATTTTTTTAGAAAGCACCAAACAAAAAACCAAATGGCTTTAGTATGAGTCATCGGTTATAATATTAAAATTAGTTCAAAGTTTTGTGTTTGCATAAGCTTTATTGTGACAAATTGCTAAACTGCAAATGCCATGTCATGCAAACTTCATGACAAGTTGAAAACAAACCAACTCTTCATCCCTAAACAATTCTCAGTATCTGAGTTCTCATTAAAATTAGAGAAGCTGTTAAGGCATGCCTGTTCATATCTAATATCCTGTTTCCTAGTAGCTTCTACAATGCTTTCCTACCTGTTATAAACTTTTCCTTCTTGTGGGGGAAAGACATATGGAACTTTAAGTGTTTGCTTCTGTTCCACTTCATCAGCTTAATATTGTCAATTGAAAGAGGTATGCTGCATTTGAGTAAACACAAGAACATAATAATGCCAGCAGTCATCCCTCTTCTTCTTCCACAGAGGAACTGTAGATTGCTAGTCTAAAGGCAGTCTCTGCTTTTTGCCTTGAGGCATTGTTGCTGTATTCCTTGAGGACCAACATTTTTCTCCCCTGCAGTAGTCTTATCACTGCTAAGTTTGCTTCCAGAGCTTGCCTTATGAAGAGCAGCTGAGGGAACTGGGGCTCTTAAGTCTGGAGAAGGGGAGACTGAGAGGAGACCTTATTGCTCTCTACAACTACCTAAAAGGAGGTTGTAGCGAGGCTGGTGTTGGTCTCTTCTCCCAAATTACTAATGATAGAACAAGAGGAGATGGCCTCAAGTTTCGTCAGGGGAGGTTTAGATTAGATATTAGGAAGAAATTCTTTCCCGAGAGAGTGACTGGGCACTGGAACAGACTGCCCAGGGAGGCAGTGGAGTCACCATCCTTGGAGGTGTTTAAAAACCGAGTAGATGTAGCACTTGAGGCCATGGTCTAGTGGCTAGAGAGATGTTAGGGTGAAGGTTGGACTTGATGATCCTGGTGGTCCTTTCCAACCATAATGATTCTATGATTCTAGAAGCACCTATCTTTGTGCACTGACTATTTGTTTGCTCATGTATTACATTTTTTTGTGTGGCTTCACTTCTACCTTGGAGGCACTTCGTAACTTCAGATTTAACACAATATTAACTTCAGAAATAACATACAAAGTCACTGATGTTCAGTCCCAAAAAGAAAACAGAACTACTTCAAACCTTTTAGCTGAGGAGGACACCGTGTGTTAAAATGCAGGTTCCTTTGTAATGTTACAAAAGGAAAATGGTTTCTAGTGATCTGTAGTAACTTTAAGGCAAGATGTATTTTGAGAAGTAATGTACTAGTGGAAGCTGATAGGACTCACCTACCTCTGTGATAGTGTGCAGCTAGTAACTGTACCTTTAAATTCTGGATTTAAACTGCTTTCTTCAGATTTTAATACAATAATATTGTTACTACATTACAGCAGGGAGGTTTCTATGAAAAAGGAAAAATTAACATGTCATATGCATATTTGGAGTTTGTCAGTGTGGTGCTTTAAATTTTTTTCTATTTTTCTAACTGGAAGTCAGATGAACTTTAGGACTAGTAATATCAGTAATAGCCATGATAATATATAAAAGTGATGCCTCTAGAGGTGGTGAATAGTCATAGATAGGAAACCATGTCTTTCCTGTGTTTTAACATATACAGATTATACACTTCTAGAATGATTTCCTGAGTAAAAATAATGAGAGACAGACCATAAGAGGACAACATGAGAGTAGAAGCTGTGGACAGAATACTAAATTGCCACACTCTGTTCTGTGACTGGTAGGTTGTCCTGCCAGTTAGTACCTTGTTGGGTTTTTTCTTTTATTTTCTTTTTTCTTTTCTTCCTGTTTCACCTGGCCTATGCCTACTGAGAACAGAGTAGGAAAGCCTGCTTTTATGCTATTTTTCAGACAGTGAAAATAGGATGTTCTAAATTTGAAAATAGCAGATTCATTTTTTTTTCTGAGCACTGACTGTGCTGTATCTGAGTAATATCACTCACTCTGGAGAAGATTACTGTTACTACTTCATATAAATCAAATTTTCTATATGTCTTACACGCAATGCCTGCTTGGTTTCTTTAGGTATGTTTATAATACTTGATACTCTACAGGTTACTGAAAAAATGTTTGCATAAATCTGATGAAATTTTAAGTGTGTTTTGGAAGGAGAGTGTGACGCATGGAATGAATGATCCTTTGTTGTATTGACTGTTAGACTTCCGTGAAGTCATTAATACTTTCTTTTTAAACAATTGAGGTAAAATATACACTAACCATACAAATAAGAGAGTTTGTCTACACTGGAGTTTTCAACAGTTTGTTACTCCATATTCCAGTTTTTTTCCTTTTATATTCTTGCAGTAGTCATTATTTGCCTCCCTCATGCTGTTGAAAGATGTAAAGTAAAACTAAGTGTATGTAGTAAATTTTCTTTGCATGAATACTTTACTGAAAGAGGGAATCTTACCCTATCAGCTAAATCTGTTATATAAGAAAAAAGTTTAACTTCTGTAGTTTAGTATTAAATACGGACACGTGTCCTGGGCCTTTGCCATACTTCAGGAATATTAACTATAAAACAAGTTGCAGTGTACTGATAAATCTTTTAAAGCCAACCTAGCGATTTTTGCCATGCTAATCTTCAGTAGATTTGAATTGACAATAGCAACATGTTATGGAAAAAATCGGATTTTCAATTTCAGTATTTCCTTTTCATTAGAGGAGAGCCAAGACTAGCTTCTTGTAGTCCTGCTAATATACATTGTCTTTACAGGGCTTTTTTACTGCCTAGCTTACTGTCTAAGACTATCAAAAAAAGTGTTAGTTAATGCAAATTATAACTAAGGAATAGCTTTGGTATGAAAAAATCTGAAACCTTTTTGGAGAGCTACTAGCAAACATCTGTATGATTCTGATTTTTAATTGCTGAATTATGTCTGGGACTTCAAATCTTAATTAGAATACAGCTGCTTGATTCTTATAAACTAAATATCTTCACATCAATTTTATTTGCTGTATCTGAAGCTTAAGACTGTGCAAGCTGCAGTTAACATGGGTTATGGCTCTTCTCTGTTTTTCAAGCTACCATCAACATTTCAGGGATAGTTTTCACCTGTTTCACTTCAGCCCCTGGGTAATGTTCTAAGTCCTTTTTGTCAAATGACAAGTGGTCCAGGATAGACCTACCTTCAAACTGATCTATTGTGACACAGTGCTTTTTGAGACAAATACACAGGTAAAACTTGTATAACAAGATTTGCTGTGTACTTACCAAGGCATGTTTGGAACTTTGGTATGTATCAGCTGTAGAAGCCACCACTGCTGGCAGAGCACATACACCTACATTTATTTCCCTATATGCCTGTTGGTTTTCTTTCTCTCCTCACAAGACCAATTATAATTATTTTCTTAACAATCGATTTTCTTTCTTTCTATGTTTACTCACTTAGGGAATCAATCAAGTTGTATTTTCCTTCTGTAAAACAGTACACAATTTAGAAAACAAATTAGGTGGAACAGCTGTTACAGAGCATAAAATATACCAGTTTCTTCACATTTCTTCTTCTATTTCTTTACATATATTTTACTGTACCTACCTGTCAACACCTAGAGCTATGTTTACTGTTAAATACTTTAAATGAGCATGCTGGAGATGAGGATCAAGAATATTTTGTCATTTATTACATTGTTTTTCTGAAGAACGCAGTAATTGTTTTAAAATGGTGCTTTGTGTTGAACATTCTACCTTCTAACTGAAATTATGAGATATATCCTAAAGACTGTGACTGTAAAAGAGAAAATTAGAAAATAGAGCAGACCATGCACATAGGTGAAATACAGAAAGCCAGGGCAAGCTTGAGTGTCCTGTTTGGTGTAGCTGGACTGCTTCTGCTACCCAAATTAAGGTACTTCGACTTTCAAGTACAATTCGAGCCTCAGATATAGTGAAAAGAAGCAATTTTTCTCTCTCAGATTAGCATCTGCAGAAAAAATTGGAGCTGTCTGTTACATGTGTTATGGACAAAAAAAATTGCTCTAATCTCACATTAACATATATTAAATAGAGCTTTATTCACAGGGCATGAATAGATTTGCCTATCTAAGCTAACTATCTCAAATCACAGCAGCATACAAAACCTGTCATCAGAGACGATGCTGAAGAGGATTTCGAGAGGACTTCTGTTTAGCCCAGGGCTCCCCAGCCTTTGAGGAGAAAGCCTCCACTGTCGGTTCTTTCTCCTCTCTGTTGTCCTCCTGCTGCTGCAAATCTCATCTGACTGCCTCTGCCACTGAATAATTAATGCTAGCACAGATATGGAGCCCACACTGAGCCTTCCAAGGTCTCACAGGTTGCTTTCTGTGTTATACCACCTTGTTATGGTTGTGTCTTGATAGTTCAGAACAAGTAATCCAGTCTATCTTCTGACTATGTTATACTCACCCTATCACTATATTTATCCTATGACTTCATGCATTTGCACATAATGCTACTAATTTTTTAAAAAAATATTTTCAGAATAACATTGAGATAAAACATTTAAATTAGTAAGTGCACTTGTTTGATAACTGTTTTTCAGTTAAAACTGTCTTTCTGTAGTCTTGACTTCTGCTTCCCTGAAGATGTTTTTCTTGAGAGATTTGTTTTCTTCATTGAAGAACTACTGCTACTGACTTACTACTACTTTGCTTAAAATAAGAAATGAAAACCTCTTTCTGTTCTATGAGGTTACATAGCTTCAGATGTCCTTACACATTGAGATATGTGAGTTCAAGAGGTAAACTCAAGAGGTGAGTTCAGTTGGTGCTCTCAGAAGGAGCTTAGCTATGGTATCCACCTGACAGAAAGCTATGTTCTTCGTTCTCAACAGAATGGTTGTGGCAACCCAGACAGAGCTTTCATGAAAACATGCAGCCTTCCAGGTCTCAGGCTGCAGGGAGAGCCAGAGACTTTCACCAGTAATGGAGGGCAGCAGTGAGAGCAGCTGTGTGCAGTGAGAGCACGTGGAAGGTGTGCTGATCCCCATGGCAGAGCTACGAGAGGAAGTAGAAAGGTTAATGAGCATCAGGGAGGCTGAGAAAGACTGGTAGAGCCAAGCTCTGCCCTTCCTGAAACAAATAGGAGCACCCACCAGAAAAAAAAAGATAAAGGAGATCTTGTATCTTTGCACCACTAGGCTGAAGGCAGCAGCTTAAATGAAAGGAGTGAATGAAGGCAAGTCCATGCTCAGGGCAGCAGGTGAACCCCCTCCTTGCACACCTCACTCTCCCAGCTGCCTCTGTACTACACATATGAAGTTCTAGATGTGGAACATGAGTCAATGGATGATGTGGGTGACAGTCCACCTACACCAGAGGTGTTGCCAAGGTCCGAAAGGCCCTACCCTCTGTATCATGATCACCTCCACAAGGAAGAAAAGAAGGGTTATAGTTGTAGGCGACTCCCTTCTGAGGGTAAGAGAGGGTCCAATTATACTTGACAGACCCTTCTCTTAGGGAAGTCTGCTGCCTCCCTGGGGCCTGGGTTAAGGACTTGACTAGGAAGCTTTCTAGCCTGGTATGGTCCTTGGACTATTACACTTTGCTGATCTTCCATGTTGGTGGAGAATGTAGTGTAAGTGTAAGAATGATCAAAAGAGATGTCAGAGCCTTGGGAGGGTTGACAGGGGAATCTGGAGCATGGGTTTTTTTCCTTTCTGCTTCCAGTTGCAAGTAGCAATATTAGAAGAAACAGACAAACCCAATCTATTAATACATGGCTCCACGACTGGGTCACTGCCACAGTTTGGGGGTTTTTGATAATAGCATGACCTACATAGCACCAGGCTTGCTGGCATCAGATGGGATTCACCTTTCTCCAAGGGGGAAGAGTATCTTTACTCAGGATCTTGCAGAGCTGATTGACAGTTTTAAGCTAGACTTGAAGGGGGAGTGGGATAATATCAGGCTTGCTTGTGACCAGCTGTGGGACAACACCTCAAGATTAGAGGAATGGGGTGCTAGTGAGGGCTCTCAGCCTGTTGCTCTGAGGTGTGCTTAAATAAAGCTGCCTGGAGGGTTTTGCTATTTGAACTGTATTTAGTTTCTTGTTCTCACTCTGTAATCAGAGAGGTCTGTCTGGTTTGGAAGAGCAGACTGTGTAGGAGCAAGTGTTTTGATAGTTTGGAGTAGACTCAGTGGCCTAACAGAAAAGCTTAGCTGTGAAATTTTCAGTTTAACCAGAAAGAAGATTATTGTAAGTCGCATTTCTCAGTGATAAGGTATAGTATCAGTCTGTAAGAAAATCTTACTGACAGATGAGACATTATGTTTAGAGTTATACATTGGTGAGATCAATCTGGCTAATTATTAATAGATGTGAGCATAATATGCATGAGGAGAACCAGAAGAATGGGAGGGTTGAGGTGGGGTTGGTCACATTGTTGCCTTACTCTGCCAAAACAGACTTATTAAGAATATGGAGCCAACTCTTCCTGGAGGTTCACAGTAAAAACATGTGAGGCAGTGGGCACAAGTTACAGCAAGGGAGATGCTCAAAGGACAATGGAGGGGGTGGGAATCACACAGATTAGTTAAGCCCTTGTATACATTGACAGAAAGGTTGAGGGCTTTCCATCCTTGGAGAACCTCAAAACACAGTGTGACAAGGACCTGAACATCTGCATCTAACTTTGATGTTGGCTGTTTTTTGAACAAGAGTTTAGGTGATCTCTCAAGATCCCTTCCAACCTAGATTACTTTGAGTTGACAATTCTACTTGTTACAAATGTAATATATTCCTGCATGAGCTTTTCTCTTAAAGCTAAATGTGCTTGTAAAGCTATAAACCTCTTTAACTTATATTCTATAAACTGTCTTTTGTTAGCCATGTATATAGTGTATACAGTCCCACAGTTGGAGGGGAAGGAAATGAAGTGATGAACTAGTGTACAGAAAGGAAATTCACTTGCACTGTGCTATGAATTTCTGGAAGTGCATATACACTCCTGGTTTAAGTGTGATGCATCATCTGGTGAAGGTATTGCTCTGAAAATAGATTTCCTGAACATATGCTGCATTTGTTCAATTCTCTCAGCGTACCATTTTGATAGACAATAAACTGTAGCTGCATAGTGAGCTTTGGTGAATGTACTACAGGAACACATTATTTTAACTAAAATATAATTCCTTTTGTGAAGAAAATTTTTAAAGCATTAGTGTTGATAACAGTACCCTTCAGATGTATGCAGCCAAGTCCTAGTAACTACTTTCTCAGTAGAAAATTGAAAATATTTTTTTAAAGCATTTTAAACTAAGCTATTTAGCTTTTAATCATATGTAGAGTGATCAATTCCTTGTTCTTATAAAATCTGCTACCCTTCACAGGAGTCCATCATCCTTGTTTGTGTACTTCAGTCTTTCTGAGGGAAGATGTACTACGCTTTCCTCGCCAGTTCAAAAAACAATCTTTTTGCATCCAAAAAGAGAGTCTCAAAGTTGAATTGCAAATCTGTGATAAGCAAATTTTGCAGCAAGCCAGGTGCTTGCAGGGTATTAAAATACATGAAACTTTCATGGAAAGTCAGCAAACTGGAATATGGTCAATAGAGTAACTGCGAGTATCCTTTTATGGATGATGGCAGCAGCTTACAAGCGTGACTGTTTGGTATTTATAGAAAATCACAGAAAAGCTTGTGTATACCATGAAGTCCTCAAGTTTTTCTGTAATGATACTCTTAAGTATGCAGCACAAAGAATCTATGTGGCCTTCTTACACAGTTGTTCTGCTCACAGAAATGCTGAATATTCTGTATATAAATTTCTCTAAAAGGCAGCAAAATGTGTTGCTGCAAATATCTTTCACTCATTTGGCTTATGAATAATAATCCCAGTTTTAATGGTGAGATCTCAGAAAAGAGGTGATAATGGAAGTGCTGGCACAATCAGTCTTCCCAGCCCTGCAGGTGTTACAATAAAAGAAGCTTAAAGAACTTCAAGAACAGCACAAGGGCAAATCCTACATATGTTTCCTTCAGTTGTTTGTAAAGGGGGAGTTTTGCTACAGTGCTATTGTTTCAGTTGTCCCTTTTCTCTTGGGGCTTTAATCTGCTGTAGTTCATCATCCTCAGTTCTCAGAATAGCAGAATTCCCTGGTAGGGCACACTAAAAGGAGGAGGGGTCTTTCCTTAAGACCTATCCTTTTTGTCCTCCTGACAGAAGAGGAAAGTTAGACTTTTCAGGGCAAAGGGTTTTTTTTATGAAGATCATCTCCAACAGAGCAGTCCATAGTGAGTGAAAGATTGAAATGGCATATTTTTAGGTACATTGTGGAGTAAGGAAGAGAAATTGCCTGCAGTTTTAAAGTACTTGCTGCACCAATGGAAAGCTTAATCTCTTTGCAAGGAAGGGCTCTCTTTCTCGATGAAAAAGTTGAATGGCTGGTCTGGTGAGTGTTATCTTTTATTGACTTAAAATATGGTCCTTGTCATATGTTGTGAAATGAGAAAGGTGAGTGAGTAAAATGTGGAATACTGTATACTCAGAAAAGATAATGTAGTTATTCATATTTAAGGTACTTTATCATACTGGTGAGTAATTAAATGCTGGAAATACTATTCAAATGAGTTGCAGAGCAAAATTCTGCAGCTCTAGCATGCTGAGCTACTAAGGACTTAGTAAGACACAGCTGCGTTGTCTCTGATGAATTCTTTTAAGCCTTGAATTTGGTCACTTTCTAAGTCAAACTTTTGATTACCTTTAATTTAGAAAGTTACAGAACTGATATGTTTGAATTACAGTGCAATAATTCAACAAGTAAACCTTCAGCATATATTACTAAGAATTATAACCCAGTCTCCAAATATATTCCTGAGATGATTAAAAAGCTGCTCTATGCTTATACACGATATACGAATGGAAGCCAAAATTGCTTTTTACTGTCTCAAATTACCTCACTATTGGGAGGAAAGAGAGGAGATAATATGTTAAGATAGGGACATGGCATCGGTTTGCATCACAATTCTACATGTGAAAATTCTTGGCGAAGGCTTTTGAAAGGGTTAACTTATGGCAACTTGAATTCCACAGAGAATCTGGTAATAGAGCTGTAGCTCTGCTGTGGCAAAACATAGAAAAGATGTACAGTTTCATTGTTCTTTGCCTCACAAGGAAATCAATTAGCTTAAACAAAAATAAATTCAATGTTTATTTTTAGCATGACTTCCTAAGGAAATAAGGCTGATGTCATCGCACTGCCCATCTGCCTCTGTTCCCACTTATGAACATTCGGATGATTGCAGTTAAATCTAATGCAGGAGTCGAGTTTTCAAAGATGTAAAGTTTGCTACAAGATTAGTGAAAGTCAGCAACTAAGCAGGAAAAAAAAACCCAAAACCTTAAACTGACATTCTCCTCTCACTGAGCAATTACAGTACAAGTTCTATGGTTGTTCCATTGAGATGTGGGCTGGTCAGGTAGCAAGTGAGTGCATGCTCCCAAAGGATCTCCAGTGCCTGCTGGCACTTAGGGGGTAAAAACATAGGTATATAGGGGTTATAAACAAGGAGAACCAGAGGTATTTGTGGGAAAGTGGAAGTGGGTGCCAGTGGAATCAGAAGAGGGGCATGACTGCAGTAAAAAAGGAAGAAGTTTAGTGCTTTAATTAAAAATACACACACACAAACCTCCACAAATTCTTAGGGAATCAAGCTTCACCATCTCTATCTCTCAAGGAAGATTTTCTTTATATTGTACAACACGTTTAGGGAAACTTAACTAGACTGATACTGCTGCAATTTTTACTGTCTTGTTGTTGAAACATAGTACATAATTCTTAGTATTGAGGTTGTCTTAGAGAACAGTAATTGAGAATTTAACTGCATACAGTGAATTGTCTCCTGTAACTGGAAATTCAACAACTCTTTATTCAAAGCAAACTACTTCACGTTTGTTTTTTTCCAGCGTGGACTTACATCTCACCAGGTTTTTTGGTTATTGCTTAGTTAAATTTGTAAAGCTATTTGATTTGCCTTAAACTTACTTTGCTTTGCAAGCACCTTTTTTGTAACTTTTACTTTCAAATTCATCTCAGTGTCACAGCTATTGGTTTAATTGATGTAATATAGTTGAGCTCATTGTTTGAGGTGATCTATGATGAAGTTAACTGAATGCCTTGGAACATGCTATGTACTGCAAATTGTGATTTCTTTTCCGAGCTAGATTGTCATCTGTTTAACTGCTTCTGCTATAGTTATGTTTTGTCTTAAAGTTCTCTATCAACATTTGTTCTGCTCTCACATTATGAGGACCCTCGCCCGACCGCAACAGTATAAGAAACTTCATGCTTCTGAAACTGCCTACGCTCATTTCTTGTTATCTCTACATAAAGATTTTGCTATGTTTGACTTTTTACAAAATAGTCACTGATGTCTGCAATTATTTTGATACACATCTAAAACTGTCTTAAATGATGTTGTGTGTCTTGCTAATGTGGGTTGTCTGCAGTTGAGTTTGTGCCAGAAGTAGAAGTGAGTGATTAGAGCTGCCCTGGGATTTTTAAGTGTTTCATAAATTCCATAATTCTCTAATTCAGACTTTCAGTGTAGGATTAAGTACTCTTTAATTTATTGTGAGCACACCTTTTGACTTTTATGCAAGCACTTTTTATTAGAGTTTAGTTCTTCTTTTCTTGAAGATTTAACTTAGATTAATTTACTGTTGGTTACTTTTTTCTTTTTTTTTTTTTTAACAGGTCATCTGAACAAGAATCACCAAAGTGAGTTTTCTTTAAAGTTTCTACTATAGAATCTCTAGCTTCAAGATATATAACAATATACAGAACTTGAAATGATTTTTCAAAGTAGTGAACTTGTGTGGTTAAAAGTAAATGTATAAACCAATGAAGATCGTCAAGATTCGTGAAAAATTAAAGGTTTTTGGATTGGGATATGGAAATTCTTAAGTCCTAATACACCCTTAATCACTAATAACAAAGAAGTTGGTTAAAAGCTGTTGTAAAAGTTTTATGATAGAAAAATCCACTGGTAATTTTAACTGGTAACTCTTCATGTAGTGCCAGAAGGCATTAACTGAAACAGTTTATCATATTTTTCTCGTATTGTTAATTTTATTTTTCTGCACTGAAAAATCATTATGAACTCTAATCTCAACATGTAAGCAAAATGGTTTTCTTTTTTCTAATTCTGAAAAACTTATTAGGATATATTTACATATACAAGGATGTATTTACGTATGCAGTGTTCCTCCTTGCTTAACACTGACCTCACAGGAATCATGAAAAGTCCTAGAAGCTCTCAGATACAAAGACAATTTTGACAGTATAATTCCTTTCAGTATCATTATAGTTTGCTACTTCAAAGTACTTTGAAATTATGGAGAGTGCCAAGTGAATAATATCTCCAAAACACTGAAAAAATATTTTCTGTAATAACTGCAAATTCTGCATAAATCACTTCATTCCCATTGCCAAGTACACATAGTATAACAACATCAGAAATATTATGGCAAGAATACATTTGCTTGATGGCACCTTTCAGAATGTTGCAGTTAGATTTCCACAAGATAAGTGTTTCTGTTATTAAAGCTTGCTGCAGTGCAAGGGCTGTATATTACAAGCTTAAGCTACACTTCTATGGCATAGTATTACTTTTTTATTGACAGCTAGCAGTGGACTCTAGAAATGGTTCAAAAAAGCTCATCTATATAGTTAGACTAGTACGAGAGCAGAAAAATTTTTGAATTTACAAATTTTAATGCCAGGGTTTACTTGCATATTCTTCTGCTGCTTTGACCCTGTGAGGATTTGATGTTGCTTTTAGGGATAAACTGGAATAAACAACTAACAACATATGTACTTCCAAGGATCAAATATGCTTCATTACAGAGCTGGGTTGTCAGTAGCAGTTCAGAGTGTTCCTGTGAAATGTGCTGCCTCTGAGCACGATGATCTGTCACGTGCGGGAAAAGTCTGTCTGCAGTGGGGTGATACAAGTGGCTAGGACTCTGGTTGTGCCATAGACAGTGCTGTGTGTTAGTGATGGGAAACTGTCTGAGCTATAATTGAGCTCAGGCAGGAGATATCCAGATATCAGCCCAGGACAGAGATATCCACAAAGTATTGTGTAACATTTATAAAGATAGATGTCGAGGTTTAGGGTCAGTCAGTTAGACCTAAAACAGACACTCTCTGCTAACCCCTCTTTTCCCCCCCAAATAGAGGAAGAGAAGGGGGACAAGGGAGAGAGACTTATGGATCGCTGTTGGCCCTCTCCCCTCACAAATAGGAGAGGAAGGGAATGAGAGAGAGACTTTCAGATTAGAAAAGAAAACAAAAAAAACTTTAATGAAGACTGTGATAATAAAATGGGACATATGCAAAAATATACAAAACCGGTATCAAACCCGGTTTGATTTTATTTATTTTAGGTGTTTAATTACTGACTATTGTTAGCCTTGAATTTTAAGGATCTTGAATGACTAGCCAGGTCTACACTGCAATTTAATTCTGCGTCCTTCTACATGGTTATAAGTACCTCAATAACAGAATATATTAACTGTAATTAAACCTTTCATTGTCACTTCATCTCCTATTTTTCTGACAATTTACCATGGCATTTCTGCAAACTACCTTCTCCCAGAGGGCTAAGGTTGAGCTGGCACTCGTAAGAGAGAGGAATGAAAAAGGTGCTTTGTAAGAATGCAAGAATGCAAAATGTTTTCATGGGTAGGATATGCAACTGGAGTGCCTTTCCTCTGGGGTTCAACTCTCTTTGTGTGGCTGTGATTTCCTGCACCACCACAACAGTGCATTTCACTGCTAATGTCCAAGTACTTTGCTAAAAATGTTTTTGCTACTCTAGTTTTGCCCATTGTTCTGGGTATCCACTGTCCAAATGATAGGCTTAGGTCATACTCCAGTGCTGTTACCTTGCACCTCAAGTAGTGGTACTAAATCAAAGTATAAAGTTGGCTCTTTTAACTGGGCAGTACATTTGTATGTTTTACTGTTTAATTTAAAAATCTGGATAACTGTAACTTTGTCATATTTATCCTTTTTAAATGAAGGCATGTATTGGGAAACAGTCCAACGCAGAGTTCTCTGACCCGTATCTCACCTAAAGCCTTGACTCAATCTCCCAACGGAGTTGGTAACATTTCTGGCTCCTACCCCTTGGAAGGGGTGGATAAACAGTTCTTAGAAACATATGATAACGTTACAAAAAGTAGCTCAACGGAAGATTCCAGTCAGTACTACTGCGATAAGGTATGTTCAATTGAGTACTTTTAAAGTCAAAGCTAGTGCTGAATGTAACTTTGAACAATAGATTAAGAATGCACAAAAATTGTGGTTATATTTTGAGAGTGGCATATGTATATTATGCAGCAATAAGCATAAATCTTCTCTTACTACTCAAATGTATCTAAGTTTGTGCACACAGTATGATAGGCAAGCCTGACAACTGCATTGATTTCCAGTGTCCAGGCTTCCAGAGGCATCTGCAGAGGAAGTTCCTAGTGGAAGGGAATCCTTATTTGATTAGATCTTATTTTCTCCAAGGGGAAAGATCAGATAACTCAAGTTGCTGTATGTCTTGGTAGTAGGCACAACTCTGCTTTATCCCAGACATCTCTTCTTCAGGGTGGCAAAACATCATCCTTTGAATTCTGCACTAACTAGAGAGCAGCACCTCCCTGCTAGTGCTGTGGTAGGGATTCATTCTTCCCCTTTCTCCAGCCTCTTCCAGAGAGATGCTGAACAGCTTCCTAACCTGCCCACCCAGTACCTGCTGTCAGCTCTTAAGCCTTCTGGCTTGTGGCTCTTTTGCAGAAGATACCAATGCACTCATTTACAGGAGGAAAATTGGTGAAAAAGTAGTCACTTCATAGTCCTTAGAGTAGAATTGGTTCAGATGTGCTGCACCTAACTTTTTCCTTTTAGGTCACCTTTAGTAAAGGCAACACATGGAAAATTTTAAATCAGTTGAGAAAGCTAGGGTGAGAATAACAGTGTTAGGATAGAGCAAGCAGAGATGTATTTGCTGTTATGTGTATTGCTATTTTTACAATTTAAAAGGTTACAACCATGAACATATTCTGTAACCTTAGCTTCTTCGTATTTTAAATGTGGGTTTACGTATTCTTGTTCAGAACATCTAAATTTGGATGCACTCTTTTCTAATTTTCTGCTATTTTCTTTTTAAAATTAGAAAAGTTTCAGTTTATTTTTACTGTATATTGCAGAATGACCTGATTGAGGGAGATTTACTTCTGGTACGTATCATACCAGATGAAGATGGGAAGTTTGGGTTTAATCTAAAGGTAAACAAGCAATCTTTTAGTTATTTTTAAATGCTTTATAGAGATACTATGCTTTGACTTAATGATCATTTTTCAATTTTAATGCAATGCCTTAGAGAAAGCGGTATATTCTGCAGGAATTTCTTATGGGCCAAGAGTTTTTAGAAGTGGCAGCCTAATCCTTAAATGCTAAAGCAACATTTACAGAAATAAACCTCTACTAGTTCTATGGTTTTTAGTTGCATATGCTATGGGCATGGCAAGTTTCCAAAGCAGACTGCCTATTTGACTGCTTAAATATGAACTTGGAAGCCTAATTTAAGACATCAACTTCTGGATAAAACAAGTTAAATATTTTGCGTTTTGCAATTGAATATGTACATTAAAAATCATATTGGAAAGGTGAAAATTAATTTATGAAGAAAATGGAAATTACTATTGATAATTGAATGTTGTAAATTTTGGGGCAGATAGTGTAAAGTGGCTGCGATACCAAAATCGGGGCAGAGTTTGATTTTTTTCACCTTGAGCATTTATTGGTGGGACAGCGATAGAACATCATGTAAAGAGAGTAAGGAAGTACAGTTGTTTGGAACTTTGATCCTACTTGATCCCTTGCAGGTTCATCACAACATCTAAGAATGCTGTCCGCCTTGCAAGTTCAGGTGTTGAGTCAGGCATGCTTGAAGGGTAGGGTTAGAATAAATGCTGCATTTGATGTATTTATTGCCTATTAAAACCTATGGCAAGCAAAGATCCCAGCTCTGGTTTACTGAAAATTGGTAGATTTAAAGATTCAGCACCTTCCCCCCCAACATTTACTGTTGAAAATTCAATATTCCCAACCCTGCCTATAGTGACAGAGCATAAAGTTTATATAAAACCAAAAATAAGTGATTACTTGTTTTAAATGCTGTCTATGCTTAATATATTTATGGTTGTTATTTACTTGACATTCCTCTAGGGTGGTGTAGATCAAAAAATGCCATTAGTGGTATCAAGAATAACTCCAGGATCACCTGTAAGTAAATCCTTAAAACTTTTAATCCTTTCCTTTATTAGTCTCTCCAGCACTGAGGTCTGTACAAGTAGGAATTTGGACACCCATAACCAGTATGAGATAGCATATGAGCTTTTCTCTTGAGAAAGTTATTTGACTAGTGGTTTCTTAAACCACAGGTGAAAAGATTTGGAAGTGTTAGCTGGACAAGATACCAGTAAAAAGCGTGTTTGTATCCTCGTGTCATCTCAAAAAGTGCATCTTGAATGGGAAAAAGTTTGCTGCAGGGCAAGACCGATTACTGAAGATAAGGAACAGCGTTCGTTAAAGAAATGAGTAGTCTGGGCCCCTGCAGCCAGAAAAAAAAGAGCTGGTTTAAGGGAGATGTAGGAGGGATCTGTAAGATGAGGAGCACTGTGAGCAGGTCATTCCAGCAGAACAACTGTGGACCACAAAATGCAGTTAGTGAAAGTCAGATTCATAGAATCATTATGGTTGGAAAGGACCACCAGGATCATCAAGTCCAACCTTCATCCTAACATCTCTCTGGCCACTAGACCATAGCCTTCTCCACACTTAGTGAAGTAGTTCTTCATACATAAAATAGTAGACCTGTGAAACTCCTTGTCAAAGGATGCTGTGATAAAAATAATTATGTGAGTGGCCAGGACAGGATAAATACTTGGGAGAAAAACCTGCTGACAGTTACTGAATAGCCAAACCACAATAGGCTGAGGAAATTCTTAGGGCTAAAGATATTTATAGGATGGGACACTACTTGGCAGGGGAGAGGGGGTCATAGATTCTGGTCACATCCAGCATGTGTTGATCTGTTTTATTCTCTTGAATTGGAAAAGGACTGGACTTCTAACATATACTTCATTTGTGGTGTAGGCATAGATGCAAGTGACCAATTAACTTTCTAGCCTACTAAGTCACCAAGTGAGCAAGTTATCAAGGATCAGAGAATAAATTGGGAACATTTATCCAATACAATATACTCAATAGCAGTGTCACAGAAATCATGTCATGTTACAGCAAGAGGAAAAAAACCACTTAGCTTGAGAGCATATCAGTATTAACATGGATTATATTGTTTTTCATAAACAAAATTTCGCCTGATCTTGACTATTTAATGATGATAATTGAAAGCTCAAGTTAAGCAGTCTATGAAATTCATTTTTATGTTATTTTAGCTCAATGATACCTTTCCTTTATTGTATTTGCTGCTATTGTAACTTGTTCTAGAGTCATTCATCCTGTAAATTGTCCTTAGGGATGCTGTTTGGTAATATTTGCTAAGGTTATTTCTTAGGTGTGTAGGTCACTTTTTATAACTTTCCAGCAAAAAAATCTGTATTTTTTGTGGAGAAGGGGAAGCAAATCTACTAACCAAAATGAGGCAGTATTTTCCCTTCCCTAAAGTTATTTTTAAAATCCTCCTCTAATACAGCAGCAATCTAGCATGCTGGAAAGATTGTAGGACGGAGTAGCCAAAAGTTTTGTGGAAGAGCATTATATCTAAAGAACCATTTATTGCATCTGCTTTATTGGCTTGTTGTTTTCCTTTTTTCTTTTTTTTTTTTTAACTGGAGTCCTATACTGATTATTTTTTTCCCCCACAAATATTATTTATGTCCTAAGGTGCTAAAGAAGTCATTGTGGTTTTATTTAATAGGGCATCTCATTGAAAAGTAGTATGCATGCTTCTTGGAGCAATAACAAGGTGATTAGCATAAAAAGAAACACTAGATATGTCAATAGGACAGGAAGACTTTGACATGATTCATTGTGTGGAAAAGCTCCATATCTGAAAAAAAAAAATCTACAAATTATACTTACATAGAAGGAATTAATTCTCCTTCAAGATATCTTTTATCTAGTCAGATGATTTAAGTAGGAGAGCTAAGGCATTAACATGTCACATGATTAACAAAGTTTCTTTGAGCAAGGATATTAATCTCCTCCTGTAATAAAGAATAATAGCTAGCAACCAGCCAAGAAATCCGAATTATAGACAAGCATAAGAGATCAGAAACCATTCCTTCCGTGTTCTTGTTGACTTTTTGACTCTCCTAGATTGACCTGATATGGTCTTTATATCACTTATCTTTTCAAATTATACAACATATCACAACAATAATCACAGTGAATAAATCAGTCATTCATAGTTGTATTCTTTCATCTTGCCTTTGTAAATTGTACAAAATATGGCAAGGGAGTTTTTGGGGAGCTGTGACCTAGTTAAATCAGTGTTGAAGAACATCTTGGTGTTGTGCTGGTTCCGCCATCATCATTTTATGCTGCCATCAGTGTCCTGATCACACAGGCCAACACTGAACTCAGCAACATCCCTCTTCCAGAAGTCTTCTTTCAGACAGTCCTGGCATAGGTTCCTGTGGGCTCAGCTCCTTCACTGCCCACTGTGGTTCCAGCATCACCTGCTGGACATAGTGGACAGAGATGGCTCCTCAGTGGCCCCTCACATGCAAGGACTCCATTGAGAGAGCTCAGCAAGATGCAGCCAGCCCCAACAGGAAGCTCCTCCAACTAATTGGCTCCTGATTGATATAATCCTGGCCTCTCTCACCACCCCAACCACAACCACCTGGGTGAAGGCAGAGACACAGGTGGGCCAGGTTCTGCCTCTGAAACGTGAAACCAATAGGAAAAACAAAACATTCTGCTGGGTTGTGACTCCTTCACAGGTTAACTCCAACTTGGGGCCAGCAACTCAGGCCCCAGCACTTCACTTGGCTATTCCTAATTCCCATTCTTTTTCTGATTGCATTTGTCTTTTCTGTTAATCATTGTCAATATTCCATATCCTTCATTATTTTCTCTCCTTTTTTCTTGGGAAAAAGTTTGGAGAAGCTATTCCTTTTTTAAATTATTAAGCAGATTTTATGCTTGGGATTTTTTCCTCTTGTATACATCTTTCTTTTCTCTCTATTCTTTTCTCCATTGTCTGTCTTGTGGTACTTATACTTGTCTTAAGTTTTCTTTCCTTTTACTTGATTCTCTGAAACAATTGGCTCACAATTTCTTCTTCATATACTTTCTTCTTTTGTTGTTGTTGTGCATTTTTCTTCTTGTTGATTCTTTCATTATAATTTTTCCATTCCATCTCTTTCTGGTTTTCACTTGGTAATATAGTACATCACTGATAAACCTATCTTAGGCCATCAGTGCAAGGCGTAACCAGGATCAGGTCTAATTAGAAATGTTCTTCACATTTTGGGGTTTGGGGATGATTTTTCATCGGGCTAATACATTGAATGGACGAAGTTCAGGGAACCTGTGCTGGCATTAAAGAGATACAGGGAACAACTATGAGTAGAGAATAACAGTAAAAAGTATGTATCTCATTCATATAATGAATGAAATGGAGTGTGTATGTAAATGTGTCGCTCTTATGTAGCTAGATACTTACTAGACAAAATTAAAATTAGGATAGCAATGAAAATAAAATTGTTACACTACTTAAGACTCAAAGGTTGTAAAATCCTGCACATTCATATTACAAAATCACAGAAGGTTGAAAGGGACTTGGAGGTTATCTTGTCCAACCCTCTCTGCTCAAGGTTCGCCTAGACCCATTTGCCCAGCATCAGGTCCATATGATTTTTGAATACTCTAAGGTAGGAGACTCCAAGTGTCTTTGGGCAACCTGCTCCAGTGCTCAGTCACCCTCACAGTAAAAAAGTGTTTCCTGTTGCTCAGATGAAGCCTCCTGTGTTTTGATTTGTGCCCATTGCCTCTCACTTGTACTGCCACTGGGTGCCACTATAGAGAGCCTGGCTCCACTTTCTCTTCACCTTCCCTTCAAGTATTTTTATATATTGACAAGATCCACCCCTGAGCCTTCTCTTTTCTAGAAGGCTCTAGGCTCTTTGCTCTTTCAACATTTCCCCATACAAGAGATGCTCTAATCCCTTAATCATCTTCATAGCATCATCATCATATTCTGGCCATGGCGTGAATTGCTTTGCTCTGGACTTAGAACTAAGCATATGGAAAAGCGTGGCAGAAAAAAGCTGAACAAACCCTAGAGTTCAGCAGTTAATCTAAACTGCTGTACCTAAGACAAGACATAATGTAAGTTTTCATTTTAGGTGGGGAAAACCTTGTTTTAGTGTTCTCTGCAGCATGAGTAACAAAACATTTTGTCACAAATGCAGGGTACTTGAACATCATGGGCTGATTACTTACTTGCATTTTCTTGTTAAAACTTTCAGTGAAGTGAGGAAGAATGTTCTCTAATTGTAGATATCATTTAATGCCCACCAAACAATCTGATAAATAACAAAAGTATGAAATGCGCAGGGATTTCTTTAAGTCTTAAAAAGTACATGCCTGGGGAATGTCATGTTACTTAAATCATCAAAATCATGTTTCGACTTCTCAGTATTCACTGCATAAAAACTGAAGCATGGTATCTTATTTGCCCAAAACACTTTTTTCCAGAAATTCATTTGAAAATGGCTATAACCAATGGCTGTTGAGGCTTGGAGTTTGAAATGTAGAACTTTAAGAGCAATCTGATGATGTCTGTTTGATAAAGATGAATGCTTTTTATAGCTATCAATATGCTGTTTGAACTGTTTCTCATCTTTACTGAGAGGCTTTGAAGCAAGGAAGACAGCTTTAGATCTGAATCCTGTGATAGAACTTCTGATACAGAAGATGAAACATTGTCAGGAAAACTCTTGAAGACTTTACGTACATGATTAACTTAATATCTTGATGTGTTCCTGATTACATGACTGGATGCAATGACATTAATGTGTTTCTTTGGTCTTGAAACAGGCTGATAAATGCATTCCAAAACTGAATGAAGGTGATCAGATAGTATTAATTAATGGCCGAGATATCTCAGAGCACACGCATGACCAGGTGGTCATGTTCATAAAAGCCAGCAGAGAATCTCACACAAGAGAGCTTGCACTTTTGGTCAGGCGGAAAGGTAACTGGGCTAACTTTATTCACTTCTAATGTTTTTGAGACTGTTGCTCTTACGCTTGGTGGCATACCCTCTTCTGTTGACATAAATATGTTCTCAGTGCACTGGGAATAGGTTTGTGCTACAAAGTAATCTCCCTGCATTTACATTAGTGCAAATACATAGATTCATATACAGATAGTGCAGAAACTATATAGGTTCTTACCACTGCAACAAAGAATCTATCAAGTTAGATATCTACTTATTTTTTTAAGTCTAAACATCTATGAGAACAAATAGTCGCTTACAAATGCTTTGGGGTATTTTTTTGTTTATTTTTGTGTAAAAAATGGCATAATTTCACAAATTCCCAGTTGCAGGTTTGCAAATACTCATGGGCTGTTCCCCAGCACAATTTTACAAGCAAACAAGTCAAATAAGCTGCCTTTTTTTTCTCTCTCTTTCTTTCCATTTTACCGTAGACATTTTGTGACAATACTCAGCTTTGCCTGTGCTGGCTACATGATATACTGCTGCCAGCAAACAGGAGGCAGTCTCTGAAATATGCAGGGCCTTAAGCTTGTATATTTAAAATAGGAGGAACCCTTCCAGCTTGGGTTAGCTTGCTCCGTATTTAAGCACATGCAGATCCCAGGAACTTCCAGATGATGTGAAATTTACAGTTTATTATTTGCGTTCCTTAAGAGCTATGGTAAGATCCTAACACACAATTTTGGAAGGGCTTTGCAGAGCGTTTCTGATTACAGTAAGATTTAAAAGTCTGAAGGCTTCACTTGGAACCAGGAAGGAGTAAAGCTGCCTAAATTACATGTACTTCTGTAGCATTAATTTAAAATTGCTTGTGTTTTGAGGAAGACAGATGGGCTCTCGGTCTTGTTTTCCATAAACAGTCCTGCTCCTATTATTGCAGGCCTTTTCATTGGCTCTATGCAGTATTTAGTCTTCCCTAACTTTTCTAGTCCCCTTCCTGCTTGCAGAGAAGTCTGCTCTTGGCTAAAGATAACCTGTAGCCCCATGCCAGACATTTGTACAGGGGTGAATTTGAACAGCTCCCCATTTTCTGAAGTTTGGCAGGTATAAGCCATTTTTATACTTGCAGAGAATAGCCACAGCTGGACACATCTAGTGATACAATAGCTTTCATAGAGACAGAACTACTGTATAGATTAATTCATTAATGTTTGTCATGTTCTTCAACGTGTTAGCAAGGAATGTCATAGAAAACTGACTGATTTTTTAATTATTATTTTATTAAGTTAGTGCCTTCCATGTTAGCATAAGAAATTGCAAAAGAATTCAGTTGCTTCTCTAATGGCGAGGGAGTACGGTGTATATATGTTTGTGTCCATTTTGCTGTTGGGGGTTCAAACTTCCATAAACTTCTTATGGAGCTATTCGATTAATTATGCTCTAAACTTTTTTTTAGGTAAAACTCATTCGCTTTTTACCATGGTGGATGTTGTGATTCATTAGCCTTTTCATTCTGTTCATTCTGTTAGAGAGGGTTGCAGCAAAAATCTTTTTGCTTGGAAGTCAAGTTCTTTGCCTTTGTAGATAGGCCCCTTGAGGAGTTTTATTTTCTGAAAGGTCGTGAGGACATTTTACTCTTAGTAGTTTTTGTGGTAATATAGTACGTAAAGAAATGCAGTTAAATGTGTTGCTGTTTGCTTTCCTGAGGCCTTGTATTTCCAAACTCTGATGTTCTTGCAAGCCAGTAAATTTTAATATGTGTTGGAAACACATTAATGCTGTATGTAACCGATTTTAAATTTCAATACATCTTTCAGTAGTTAAACCGTTTGTGGAATCTAAATCAGAAGATGAAGCTGATTCCCACAATGTCCCAGAATCTCTTCTTCCTATCTGTCCTGAATATGGTGGTGATACACTGGAGGAGTCTATGGAGCAGCTAAGGAGAGGGCTGGAAAGTGGGACTGTCCTTATTCAGTTTGAGGTAGGTAATACTCAGCTCTCAAATGCCATTAATGTAGACCAATAGCTGTTACCAGCCAGTAATATGAGGACTAAATTAATTGGAAATCTTATTGCTCCTGTTCAGTCTTATCTCAAGAGAGCAAGAATGTGACTTTCCCATCAGTTTCACCCTTCACTACTTAGGATAGAGAAGGATGAGTTAGCAGTCTTGCATACATCATCTGCTGAGAAAAATGTGGTTTAGTTAACATGTTTCTATCTCAAAGCTCACCAAATTAATTTCTTTTTCTTAATTATTTTATTGGTAGAATAGTAGGGTTTTGATAGAGGTCAGTCTTGTACTTTGTTTCTTTTTTTCATGCCACTTAATGACGTCTCTAAAACATCTTTTATACCTGAAGTTAGGGTTTCAAGTTCTCATGTGTTGCCTTCTTTCATGGAATAACAGGAGCAGCTTGCCCATTCCTCATCTTCTCTTAGAGGCTGATATGAAAGTGTTGGAATATTACTTTCCATTTGCAGGACATTCATAATGTCCAGTTCTGTGGTGTTTCTCCCTGACAATTTAAAACACTGATGGTTACTTCTTGGGCAGATTACATTGTAGGTGAGATTCCCCTGTGTATCAAACAAGACTTTGAAGAACTGCTGAATAGATTAAAGAATTAATGTTTTTCATATTCTATAACATGTTAGCAAGGAATGTCATAGAAAACTAATAATGTTTTTATAGTTTATTAAATTAGTTTCTTCAGTGTTAGCATAATAAATTTGAAAAGATAATTTAGCTGCTTCTCTAATAGCAAGGGAATACAGTGTATGTATGTACGTGGTTTGCTGTTACGCATCCAAACTTTTATAGTAATTTTGGAGAAACACTAATTATTATGATTTATAAACTTCAGATTGAGTAACCTTTTCTGATGCTGAAAACTTGTAGAACAGCAACACAATTGTTTTCTCCTATTTTGATATTTTTCCTTCACTGTTTTTTTCAAATGCCATAAGATTTAATGGTGGTGGCTGAAGCGCTGTGGTATTCCTTATTGCATAACTGCCCTTTTTATAAGGTTTGGTTTGATTCCAAGATTGCTGGGAGTTAAGATTCCCTGAGTTTTGTTTTTTGTCTGTTTGGGTTTTTTGGTTGTTTTTCTTTTTTAAAAAAGTAGTAATTGTAGACTATGGTTCCTAGCTGCTTTCCAAACTCCACAGCACTGGTTCAAGGCACCAATAGCAATGAGTCTATTTACTATTGAAACAGTAACTCAAAAGATATGAGCTAGCCTTTCAATGCTTTCCTAATTGTTAAAGCTAACTAGATTTGTGTACAAAGTTCCTGTAATAAATCTTCGTAGGATATTTGATCCTTTATGACTCTCTTTCTAACAGCATTTATAAAAGGATATTAGTGATGTTACAAAAAACACACAAAACCTTTTTGAAATCTAATAACCTCAGGGACAGCTTAGTGGCCTTCTTTCTTTGAGTTCATTTAGTGATCTTCAGAAGCAGACACTATTGTAGTGTCACCTCATCAGCTTTGGCTCTCAAACTCTCCATTCACATTGGTAAGATAATAAATAATTAGCAAGTAGACTGTGAATAATCAAGTTTTTCCAGAATATCTTCCTCCTGTTAAGCAGAATTCAGGAAGGCTGTCAATGGCAAATGACTTTTTGCCACACAATAATAATCAAAATCCAGAATTGTTACTTTAAATTATTCTACCTTCTCTCCCAAAAGATGCAGAATTTGCAAATTGGCTTTAGTAAAATGGAACTTGAGTTGGAACTGATCAAAGCTGTTTGGTTACATACCTATGTATGTTATCAAGCTGTCTTCTGACATGGGTTGTTTATGCTGTTCAAGTTGAAAAATGTGGTGAGCTGTGATACTGAGTCTTAACATGCAGTAGACCTCACAGTAGAATAAGCTTTTTGTTTGTTGTTCCTTTTCTCTCAACCAAAGTAGGGATTTTTAGCTGCCTGTTTGTTTCATTCTGTTTTACGTATGGAATCATATTCTAAGTCTTCATTAAATATGTAAGATATAATGAGCTTTTTAGTAAGTGTTCAATGAATTATATAAAACTCTGGCACAGCCAGGATAGAAGCTCAGTTGTAAGTTGCTTTCATGTATATTTAATACAGAAAAACTGTAGTATTTCTTGATTATTTTTGGTTGTTATTTCTGATCCCCCCACCACCCCGCCATACCTTTTGTAGTCGTGTATGATGCACTTAATGCATTTTGACCTTAAAATTTTGGTTATACTCTTGTATGTCTACATTTATTCCAGATAAAGTTTGCAAGATAGGGGCTGGCCCAAAAGAAAGGGAGTCACATGTTAGGAGACTATGATACATTGAAGCTTTGTTTGTACAGGTACTTGAAGGATTGAATGTGGTGGTTTTAGTCCAGAGAAGAAAAGCTTGTCTGAATTTTTTGTTTTACAGTTGATTCCAGACAATATCAGTCTGCAGCTTTTCTTTTTCATTCTCTTTTGTAGCAATTGTATAGAAAGAAACCAGGGTTGGCTGTTACATGTGCAAAGGTACCTCAAAATATGGACAAGAATAGGTACAAAGATGTTCTACCTTGTGAGTATGAAGTACAGGTTCTGCCTATTTTTCTTAATCCTCTAAATGATAGCTTATAAAACTGTTGTGTTGAGCTTCTAGATTAAAGATTATATAATTATATGATCAAAGTTGTGTAATTGTTCATTTTATTTTCTAAAAGGTAATCTGTTATGTTTTGTATTATACTGTGTGTCTGCAATAGCTCAGGTTTTTTTTACTTAAGAGGAGGAAAGTATGGCCCTTAGCTGCTAATTCTATTGCCTTTTCTGTGTGTGTGCAGATGATGCCACAAGGATAATATTACAAGGAGAAGAAGATTACATTAATGCTAATTACGTGAATGTAAGTCACACAGAGGCCTGCATTTCCTCCCTTTTTATATTGCAGTAGCAGACTAAATTTAGCCTTTTTATGTAAAAAGGGGTTTTCATTTTATGTTTGGGGGATTTGTAAATGTAAATGATGTAAAGATTCATAACGTAAAATTTGAAATATCTCATGTGAAACAAGTGGCCGTCCTAATGCACAGTAGATGCAAGCATGTGCTACACACTGTGATGTGTGCAAACTCTTTAACCAGTAAAAATTATTTTATCTTTCCATATACTGCAAATGCTGAGGTTGACTGCTATAGCTTAAAACAAAACTCTTTTCCCTCTGGAACCACTTATGGCCTAACAACTATGCTATGAAGGGTCCAGAAAATAAACCAGAGCCCTGATTGCCTTAATCATGTGCATAGGCTGGGAGACAGGGGAAAACACATATTACATTATATTATAACACCTAAATCATAGAATCAGCTATTAACTTAAGAGTATCAGGCAATAAACAGCTTTTGCTGGTATACCTTTGGTATAACTTGCCATTATTTCTCTTTAAATATTAAAGAGAATTTAGAAAGCTTTGCTGTTTTCAAATACATTTTCACTACTAGTCATTACTTCCTAGTATAGCATGAAGGACTATAGAATCTATAGTATACAGCTTGTTAAATTATTTATATTTGTTTTAATATTTATTAATATAAATATTTTATATTTGTATTTATTATTATATCACAGAACAAATTGTGATCTTGCATTATTACTTGGCTTTCCTCAAAACTTTCTGTTTGAGTGAAATGTTGAATTTAAATAATACTTGAGTAGTGAGAGCAAACTTTATTTAGGATTCTTCTGTCTCTTCATAGATGGAAATTCCTTCTGTGGGCATTGTAAACAAGTACATTGCTACTCAGGGGCCTCTTCCACACACATGCGCACACTTCTGGCAAGTAGTCTGGGATCACAAGTTGTCACTGATCATCATGTTAACAACTCTCACTGAACGAGGAAGGGTAAGTGTTCAGGTTCCCTGTATGCTTTAGAATTGTACTGTGCCTTTAAACTTTTTTCCCATTGTTATGATTAAATAACCCTAAAATAGGCCAGCTTGTTCTGATGAATAATTTCTCCAAAGGCCAGGCTTTCTGAATTGCTTAGAGGAACAGATAGTCTGCAACTTTCCTTTAGTTATGCTTCTTTGAAAACAAACCAGCTGTCTGATTAACAGAAATGACTGCATTGACTCTGTTTTGCTGATCAACCAGGTACTACGTGCTGTCATTTTTCCCCCTGGGAATGGGGCTCCATGTGGCAGTTGTTCTCCTAATGACAAAGCAGATGTCTGGAATCATTGAGTAGGTTGAACAAAACTTGCAGTCTGGCTTCAAACGAGTCTGCCGTTGCAATACTTACTAGTTTTAGCATCCTGGTGGTCAGAACTTGACCTGCTTACTTCTATGTCATAGGTTCTTTCCCAGAATCCCTCTGATTAGTCTTTTAATTCTGTTTAAATTCAAGCACTCCATTAATTTCAGAATACAGTTAAAATTAAAGCAGTATCTGGTGTATTCTGTTGTACTTTGATTTAACATATCCTTTGTAGTTTTAAAGATGAATATTTTGTTATTAATATATGTAAAGGGATTGTTTTTGAAGTTTTAGAAGCTGAAAACTGAATGTCTGTGGTTTTTTAAGAGATGGAGATGATGAGTCTTGTATGACTTCACTGTAGCCTTTATTTTTATTTCTTTTCTATCATACACTACCAAATTTATCAAAACCATAGTTTTGGTTAGCAAAAGGTATTTGAGGTCCTAAGAAGCATTATGATTGAGACCTAAGTAAGGATAGTTAAGCAACAATGTAATTCCTCATTGAAATGTATGAAAGCAGTGTGAAAGTTAAAAAGCAACAGATTTTAACCATGGTAAGGTTACATAGCTGTTCTGAAGATAGATGTTATAGAACATCACCTGACACAAAAATGCTCCTTTTATCTTTCGACTATATTACAGTCAAAATAGCTTCCTGCTTTCTTTCCCTTGTTTTGAGGAGAAACACAGCTTAGTGGTAGGTTGCACTTTGCCCACTGAGTTACAATTCAAGGCAACTTATTACAAACTTCTAACTGTCTTGCTGGTACCTTTATACACCAGACACTTTTTATCAGTTTTGCTCACTTTCGTTTCAGCTTTACATTTGCACAGTTTGAGGGTGAATTGTCAGGAATAGAAAAAGATGGATGTTCTTGCCAGAGTATCCGCATTGCCCAATGCCAAACCGTTTCCCAAACCCTCGAGACTGTACTTCCTAGAATATCTCTTTTCAATGGTGTCAGTATTTGTATTGTAGGATAAAAAACTTGGGGGTTTTCTGCCAGTAATGTTAATTTTTTTGGAAAAGGATGCATTATTTTGGCTTAAATTTAAAGGGGAAAGTATTTCAGATTGACTACTACCATAAAAGTTTCATGCATAACAGTTAGAATTTGGAATTCAAGTAATTGAAAAGAAAGGAAGGATTAAGAATTTTAACATTTCAAATTTCCAGCTCTTGCTACTCTTAGTTTAAAAAGAAGTTATAGACAAAAATGCTACAGATGGCACAGGCAATGTTATTAAGTTGAAAGAGAATCTAAATAACTAAAGCTGAAATACAAACATGTCAGGAATATCAATTTGTTAAGTTTCTTTTGGAGCTAGTAACAATTGTTTACTAGCTCAGCTGTTTTTGTCACACACAATTTAGTAAAGTTTTCATTACAGTGTCTGGGTAGTTGTGTCAAGTTGGATTTTTATGAATCCCTTGGATGTTCTCATAGCTCAGCTGGACTTTTCTTTAGTAAAACTAAAGAAAAAGTAAGATTTACCACCTTTCTCGTAAGTCCAGCAGACTCATACTTAGAAATTACTTGGTTTATATTTCTTAAATGATGGCAATTATTTATAAGAATGGAGATGCAGAAGTGGAAGATGAATGTGAGGAAATGTTGAAATCTTTATGTTGATGGGGAAGCCTGAGTTGTCTTCAGTGGGCAAAGATTTCAACTAGTATCTCACTGCAATGCTTCTTCAAGTTCAGTTGATTCAACGTTTCAGCATTTGATTAGATAGGAAATGAGTTGTCAAACTTTGTCATCAGCACTGCTCTAAGCTTACCTTTTAAAATGAGCAATAGATACTGTAATTATTTTTACAAAAGTTACATATTAGATATGCCTATCTTACCTGCCTTTAAAAGGTGAACCAGAGAAAGGAAGGCTTCATCATTTCAGCAGTAGAGTGGTAAGGATCTGAAGATCAGCCTATTGCTATCAGCAGCAGAAGACAGGAGGAGAAATAGTTCCTTATACGCATAAATGATTATTTTATTTTAGAAAAGATAAGGTATTTCATGGATGTAATTTTTATATTGAATTCCACTTCAGCTTTCATTTGTATTTTGATGTACCTCAAACTTCATGTACCCTACATCAGGTGCGTTCACTTGCACATATGACTTTGCTTGTCACACATCGGTAGGCTTGAAGGTTAAGCTGTTATGGCCTTGCATGAAACCTGAGGCAGAGGACAAATTAGACTTTCCTGCATCAATGGGTATGTTTCTGGGCTTTTGTGTATACCTTTAGCATTTAGACACAATTAATCATTTAAGAGAAGATCTCAGTCTTCAGTCTTGCATCTGACATAGAAAAGAAATATACATCTCTTTGACAAATGACACACTATGACCTAAAGTTGTTCATTGGCTCTCCCAGTTTCTGATCTCAGTTTTTTCTAGAAAGTGAGAATGGCAACTTCCATTGCATGACAAAGTTACTGTGGATTATTGCACCTGCAAGAATTTTTTCTATATAGTATTCTTACTACTAATGTGTATAAGCAGTATTCTGTGTTTTTAAAATATTTGCTTTCAAACAAAATATGATTGAATGGAAAAAACGAAGCCTTTTTTTCCCATTCAGTTTTTGACAGGAATTCACAGAGATAACACGTAGCTCTTAGTGGCCTGAAAATTATTACTCAAGTTAGGGAAGCAATCTTTAGAAAATTGCTGAAGTGGCTTCACCACCTGCTTTCAGGGAGAGAAGGGAAACCATTCCTGTGGAAGCAACCAGACCAAGTACCAGGCATGCTGAATTTCTGGAAGGTGTGTGACAGTGCTGTTGGGCAGTCCTTTTCCTGCTCACTCTCTCTGTGCAGAATGAGTTATCTCTTAGGGCTTCCAGAAATGGAACCCATCTTGCTCTTCCCCTCAACCATGAGACTGCGGTGTTGGAATAGGGAGGACAGACTGGTTTGCGTGCGTTTTTTGCATTCCAGTGTGATCTTGCTTCAAGATCTAAGAGTAATTCAGGTTTGAAGGGACCTGTGAGATATATGATCCACTCCTCTCTGCTTTGAACTTCATGCAGGTTGCAGTGTCGCGTCAGTTAATTTTGGATTATTTCCAAGGATGGAGATTCCACAGCCTCATAAGACATCTTGTTTCTGTGCTTGACCATCCTCATGGAAACTTTTGCCAATGTCTCATCAGAATTTCTTTTTGCATCTTCTTTTCAGTCACCTCTTGTCCTTTCATTGTTCACTTTCAAGAGAAGCGTGGCTCTGTCTTCCCTATAACCTGCTGTTAGGTGGTTGAAGTTAGTTATAAATTTACCCTCTACGCTTTTCTTCTTAAGACAGAATAAAGCCACCCATTTCTCCTTCTATATTATACCTTGAGAAGTCATTTTAGCAATTGCAGATAAGTACCAGATAAAAAGCATCTTGCATCCTGTTAACCTGAATTCTTATTGTTAATTACTGAAACAGAAGTTTATAGACAATTCAGCCTATTTTGTCATGCTATTTTCCAATTTGGATGTAAACCCATCACCAACAAACCAGAATAGATTTTATACTGCTCCTTGAATTCCCTGCACCACAGCATAGGAGAGGAGGCTGGAAACAGAAGTGCTTGTATGCAGCCTTGATGTGTGCTTAATTTTCTTTACAGACCAAATGTCATCAGTATTGGCCTGATCCACCAGATGTAATGGAATATGGCAGCTTTCGTGTCAGATGCCACTCTGAAGATTGCACAATTGCTTATGTTGTTAGAGAAATGGAGATTACGCATGTTGAGGTAAATGCCTGTTATCTTTAATGACCCCCAAGCTAGCTGAGTGAATACATGTATAGCTAGGTAGATCTAGACTCTGTGTCTGAGCATGTATATATCTGTGTGTGTATATATATATATACACACACACACATATTTTCATAAAAATAATATGTATATATTATGTGAATCAATATGGTATGATTATTCCTTTAAAGCTTCTTCAAATCATGCTTTTTGAAGTCCATCAATACATTAATACATTAGGCTGTACAGGTACTCTAATAAGCTTCATAAAGAACTGTTGTGCTTTTCTGTAAACAGTTTTATAGTCACTGACTCTTCACAAGTATTTCGATTTTCAATGGCAGATTTTCTAAGTAAACGTGCTCTTTCAAGGATAAAATACGGGTCACTTGGTTAATGGCACATGTAGCTAGAACAGCTAACAAAGAAGTGAAGCATAATGATGTTGCTTTGAGATGAGATGTAGAATCTCATCAGTTCTTTCCATTGACTTTAGTCAGATTTTAAAATAAAAAACCTTATATATCTCAATTGAAATGTGCTAAATTTATGTAAAGTACTTCTACTCTGTAGCTGCTTTACTTTATCCTAATGGAAGGCTTATAAAGCAAAGAGAAAGTTTAAATACATGGAGTACTTCTTGCATATCAGCTTGTGTTGTGAAATCTATGTTCAGATCACATCTAGACTTTCCACAACCTGAATATAGGGGATGAAGTTCGGCTTTTGTTTATAAGTTGTCATACATTTCTTAGACATTTTCCTCTTTGTCTCTTTTCCAAAATTCTATGGTGACAAGTATTTTCTAAAAAGATGAAGGGTTTGTGCTGTCGTAAGATGCGTAAGAAATCCCTGTGTACTGACCAAACACCAATTAGCAGTTCCAACACTAGTCCATCTTTTAAACTTATGTATAATTAAGTAGATTTTACTGTTATTAGAATTGCTAATAGTAAGAAAAAGGAAATGTCTGTTTTAAAACATAACATTTAATTGATGTTCTTACTGCAAGATGACCTATCCTTTAGTCCCATAAATTTTTAACTGATTCTATCACTTGTTAGAGCATATTTAGATGCACTGTCATGTGTAAGATTTCCTTTGTAGCGATAAGCATGTGAGATGCCGGTCTTTCAGTTAAGATGGTTTACAGTGTTTCAGTCTAGCAATGAGAAACCATCTGGTCAGGGAGCAGCATGATTTTTCATTCTGTTTTTAAACCAATTAATCAAAGTGATAAACTTGAATGTCAGCACAGAAGAAGTTAACCTCATTAAAGCAATACTATAGAGTATACATAGTCAAACTTCTAATCTCTGTCACTCAAATTAATTGATTGCCAAATACCTCTGGTTATCTAATCTTCATGTGAATATTAGTACACTCTTTTCAAAAACTTGTTCTTTTTTTGGTAAGTGTTTATCAAACCAGTACTTATTTTTGAGTAAATTCACTGGTGACCATATTCAATATGTCACTTCAGGTGTATATTTACTAGCATGTGGTAAGTCAAAATCCTTATGAGAATAGAGCAGTATTTTTTTTTTTTTAATAGAAGTTAATTCCCTTTTGAGATAAAGGTTGTGTGAGACTATAGGGCGCCTTTATAGACATCTTAACAGATGTGGCATTTGCAAGGATCTTCAACTGTGTAAGTTGTCTTGTGATAGCTCTCAGTAGTGAAGATCATTTCTAATGTAAAGGCGTATGCTTCCATAGATTTCATCTAGGTTAGACAAAAGCATGCTAGAGCTAGTCTTAGGTGATTGTGTGTTTGTTGTGGTGAGAGAGGGGTTGTTTTCAGGGGGTCTTTTATTTTGTTTTTTCTTTTCTTCATTAAAGACAGCTGTATTTGCGCACAAACTGGCCACACTCAAAAGAAGACTCAACACTGAGTTGACCATACAGTAAAAATATGACCCTAATAATTGATAGCTCTGTATGCATTTGGCGTTGGAAATACAAACCTTTGTAACTTGTTAAAGCATTGCGAAAGAACTCTCTGAAAGACTCAAGTATCTCCTAGTTTTACATGTCATATGAGTTGCTTTCTTAAAGCTGACCAAATGTGTTCTTCTGGAGGCATCTTGTGTTTGAGTAGACTTTGCAAAGCTTTATATGTACTAACTCTCACAGACATTGCTGTTGTATTCTTTGAAGAATACATAAAAAGTCATCTGAATTCAAACCAGGGTTTTATTATTCCCTGAACTAATATGAGCATCATTGGACTGGTCTTTTTGAAGACAAATAGCTTTTAGTAGTAAGATGGATAAAGCTTCCAAGCTCACAAGAGACTTAATTTCTGTTGGAAAGGCATATTTATGAAAGAGTTTCCTGTGAATTAAGTTGCACAGATTTCAAATCTGCCTTTAGGGGAAAGTAGCTCAAAAGAGAAGTTTATGAAATGGTGCCCTTGGCCTTTTGTTCAAATATGATCAGAAGACTTGAGGAACAAGAAACTTTTTTTGTTTTTCTGACACAGTTTAATTCAGTGCTTCTTTACCTGTAACTGAAGAACAGCAAATGGCTGCAAATAGGTGAAATATTTGTAACCTTTCTAAGCCTTATGAAATGAAATAAAGAATAATTTCCTGACTTTTCAAGACCAAGATTGAAAGCTATCCTGTAGCAAAATGAAAGAAAAGCAAATAAAACACCAAGTTTGATTTTTTGACAGACCACAGGAAAGAAATTGCAGTGTGAATGTAAAATTAATCACACAGTGCACTATTTTGTAAAACAAGATAAATATTCCTTTTCAATTATTGAAAAAGTAGCATGGGAAGCCTGAAGCAAACTTTCATTCAGTTTCCTTTAAGACAATTGCCTTGCAACATATTGCCCATTAAATCTCACCAATTTCATCCAGTTATGTTTTGAAAAAAACTTTTTTGCTGCTTTCCCTTTGTTTTAACAAGCATTTTCCATTATTTCAGTTAAGTGTGACTAGAACCCAGCCATGGAACTTAGCAAGGCTGTGGAGACAATTCTTGCTGAAGCTTATTACTCACATAACTTTGAAGAACTGTAATTTTGTCTTTTTTCATTCTGCCACATCTTACGTTAGCTGTTGCCACACTGTGTTAGTTTTTTCTAAAGTACCCTGTGATTCTCCCACCTGATTCAATCTATTAACTAAATCATTCAAACAAAAAGAAAAAAAACCAAGATATTTAAAAAATTTCATCCTTTAAAGACAAGTTATAGCATTGCTATAATGAATGAGGAGTGAGTGCCATAAGAGAGCACCTACACCTTATAAATAACCCAGGTCAGGGTAATTAAGACAATTCCTCATGTCATAATATGAACTGTTTAGCATGATTGTACAGTTGATGGCGACTCAAATAGAGGGATTTGGGGAGATAAGCTTTTTTTTTAATTTAAAAGCTATCACTTTCCATGGCTGTCACAGTGATGGAAGGGATGGTTCGAAGAAAAAGAGAAGAAATTGATGCAGCAATTCAAACAAATTAAGCATAAATTTATTTTGCTAAAGAAAGTTATTGCTCTTTACTGAAGGGAGGAGGTAAAATCGCAAGATGAAGAATGACTGGTGTCTTTCTGTATATGAATGACCAGCATGTAGGCTTTCTAGTGACTGTATTAAATTGATATTAGAGGAAACAAAGGCAGCAATGCAAATGAGAATACTGCTAGCACTTTCTGCGGTAAACAACTGAACATGGAATCTCTCTAATTTTTTACACATCTTAATTATTTGGACTGAGCCTTTCCACACAGTTTGTCTTCTTGCCAGATACATGTCACACAACATGTGGGGGGGAAATATTGAGTTTGCTTATGTTAAAGATTCTTAAATTGTTTTGCTGAAACTTTTGCTTCTGCACATTAAACAGGAACTTGTATTTTCTCTTTCCAAAGAAATCTATATGAATTTGACCATGTCAGAAATGTCTTGAACAAACCTGTCGTATTGTTTTCTAAAGGTTTCTCGGAAAAGTATCTGCACTGCACATGTTCTGTTCTGTCAAACACTCATGATACAACAAAATGAGTTGGTTTTGAATAGTAAAGAGCTGAAAAAAAATTAGAGTAGAAGTGTTATGGCAAGGATGTACAGAAGCATAATGAGCTGGGAACAGTGGTCCAAATACCACTGCCAGAATATCTACTCTTCAGAAACTAGGCTTTTACCCTGATCACTGAGTCTCAGCTTTCAAGGTATTGTTGTGAAGCTCACTAGCAAAGAACATACCTTCTGCTTAGAAGAAACAGGACCATTTCCAGGTTAATGTAGTTCTATGTGGTGAAGTGGGTTTTTTATTATAATTATTGAAGATTATATTATAGCATAGACCAAAAAGGGTATTAAATTAAAAGATGAAATGCAAAATCAATTGCTTGGATTTTAAGAAAAGTAAAAATTAACATTGACCTTTCAAGCCTAAATTTCCTTCTTTCTCTATGAGTAATATCATTCTAAGCCATTTAAATTGTTTTTCTGAAGAACACCTGATTCTTTTATTAATCGGGGAGAGTCATTTTAGGAGAGTGAAATGAGGAAGCCTGTCTTTGGACAGATATGATGTCTTAGACCTCCGTAGCTACTTGCCAAGTAAATGTAGGCCAATGCCATGAAGAGGCTAAATGTTATAATAATAGTGTATATAATAATAGTTATAATAATCCAGAAGTATCACTGGAGTCTGTAAGTTTGAATTCTTTTTTTTCAATCCACCATTTTTAAGTGCTTTTGTGAAAATACCAGATACATTAACTCAGTTGAAATCAGCTCATGTGAGTGCAAAAAACATTAAATATTTTTGGAAGAAATGATTTATAACGTCAAGTTAGGCAAAAATAACAACCAGGCCACGAGGAACCCCTGCTGTCTCACTTTGTGTAGTTTAGACTTGTAAAACAGGACTAATAAAACTAGATTTTATAAAGATAAATTCTACATTTATCAGTAATTAGGATGCTACAATAATGACTGTCTTTGAAAACTTCAGTAAAAAAAAAAAATTGTGGAAAGGATTTAAGATGACTTGCAGAGAATAATGGTTTGGACAACAACTTGAGTATAATGAGGAGCTGCCTCTTATTTTCCAATACTAGGTTTGTACAGAGAAGCAGCATCTGGCAGAAATAGTGTGTTTAAAAATGTATTGTTAATAGGACATGTACAATGGGGCTAACTATGAGACCAGTAACTATAATTCTAGCACTTTTTAAAATGTATGAGTGCTAGATTTAAGTAACCACAATTGTCTTTTAATACAAGTTATATCCATGTGTGGGCTATTTGGCTGACATTTTTTCAATTAAAAGGCTGACTTTCATTATGACTGTAAAGACTTGAAGATTTTATATTAAAAAACCCACTAAAAATAGTTTTTAAAAACCTGTATTTCATCAGAGTACTGATTTGATATCTTCTATACGAGACATAAACATATTAGAATTAGAAAAACTAGTTCTAACATACATGAATGTAACTACTGTTTACAATAAGTTTAACTTACTAATAAAAAAAGCAACATTTTCAAATACTTGTGCATTTTGAAAAGTGAGTGATGTAATGATCAGGTTTCAACAATTTGATTCATCTCAGAATATCTCAGCCAAAAGAATCAAAACTGATTATATCAAAAGACAACTAGCAAACTATACTGAAACGTAAGGCATACTTGGAATAATTAACAGCTATATTGGTCTCTAGGGATGAATAGGGCATGTAACAGAAAATTAAGATGATTTCACCAAAAGAAGCAGCTCTGAGGACTAAGTGCATACTCTTACACTGTATTTTTATTCCAAATATGTCTTATGTAACATGCTTGTTGTACTTTATGAACAATTTAAAAAAAATGCAACTTGCTATATTTGAACCTGAATTCCTGATAAGGAAAAAAATTCAGTTAACTCTTTTTTTCTGAGCTTGTAAAACAGCTTTTGATGCTACAGATCATTGGTGGTGGTTCTTGGTTGTGCTACTCGCATTTATCCACAATGCATGGGCTTGGAGTTCTTGATGCACATGGAAGGTGACTGGATGCTTGCTTACTGATAATTTTAGAATGAATTGAATCTTTGTTTCACCTGAATGCTGTAATTCAAATATCTCTGATTTAAGAGAATCAGCTCAAAGTGTTACATGTAATCACTGCGTTATCTCACTTCCCTTTGAAGAGGTTCTGATTAAGCACACCCAGATTTGCAAATGAGGACTTTTCAATGACATTTTCTTGTCATGTTTTTTTATTTTTTTCAATTTGTGGCATTTCAGGAAAATTTAAAGTGTAATACTTTGATCATGTTCAACTACATAGTGGCAGCAAAGCTGAGTAGAAAAAGGCCATGCTTTTTCTTTCAGAGATCCTGATCATTGTGGGGTCTTTTGATGACCTGGATGATAGATCCCAATGCAATTTGTATTACAGAGAGCTTGGTCATTAAGGTTAATTACATTGTTCACTTCGACCTTGTGCTAGATCTTTTAATTGTGATTGCTCAGGATTTGTCTTTAAGAAGCAAACTATGAACTATGCTGTTTGTCTTCATGTCTCTGGAGACAACTGTAAAATTCTGCAATTACTTTGACTAGAATAAATGCATTTCGTAGGACTCTACTTAAAGTAGTAGTCAGTAGTTATTCTGTCTTCCGGTATCTTACTAGCCTGCTCCCTGGGAGTGGAACCACTTGCTCAAGTGGAAGAGGAAAGCAACCAATTGAAGGCATTTAAAACAGGTCATATTTGTCAGTAGTCGTGCACTTCAGAGAAAAGGAAAAAGCCTCTTAAAGTCACCAGCGTCATGAAAACGTTCTTGTGAGGACCACAGGGCGAGGCCAGCTTTTATAGAGTAATACAGTGATAAAGGAGAGTTTCATTTCAGTAGGTTGTCTAGTAATGGACATCGATAAAAGGCAGCTAACAGTTCAACTGTTGCTAAATGTGTGGAAGAAATGAAGGAACGTCAAGGCTTGTCACAGTTTGTAATGAGCGAGATCCTTGTTTTGTGATGCAGTAGAGCTCAGGAGTATCTTAGGTTTCTTTCTTCCCACTCTAATCATTGGTTACATCTATAACATAGCAGTTGAGCTCAATTCGAATGCAAAGATGAGTGATTTCATAATCAGTTAACAAAAAGCTGAACTGAAAGAACTTCTGTAAACTTTTTTTTGTATAATTGAATTAAAAAAGAGATCTTCATACAACAGAATCTTTTAATTGATTATATTGCCTCCATACAGAAAACTATCCTATGGGTCATAAAGAAGTCATTCATATATGTACAATGAATGTGTGTATGAACTATATATGTATTTTCTAAAAATGCTTCAGGCAACTTTATATTATAACTGAATCTGTAAGTTCACACAGAAATACATATTTAGAATAGGTTTTGTAGCCCCAACACCCTGTTATTTTAATATTGTCCTCAATAGTTTCTCTGCTGTTCTCAGCTCTTTCTTCCAAACTGTTCTAAATAATCATATAGTACTATTATGCATAAGTCTTGTAGCATTTGACCTCAGGTGAATCATTGATGTCAAGGTATAACAGGTCAACAGCCAATATATTCAAAAAAGTAAAATTGTTTAGATCACAGAAGTAAAACTTGATACTTCATTTATTCAGAGGATGTTATGCCGTTTGCATGCTTTCTAGGAATTATGTGTTCATACTTTACTCTGAATTTTAAAATGACAAACGTTTTCTACATCATATGCATCTTATAGCATCTGCAGAATACACTTACTGTGAAAAGTAGGACTTGTATCTAGTAAACATCACTACAGGAGTTGTAACACTGAATGCTTTTTGAAAACCTTACTGTATTTTAGACAAAACAACAACACACTGTCACCCATCTCCAGTATGTTGCGTGGCCTGATCATGGTGTTCCTGATGACTCCATGGACTTCTTGGAATTTGTGACTTGTATGAGACCAAAGAGAGTAGAGAATGAGCCGGTCCTTGTTCACTGCAGGTACCCGTGTTTTAAAATTCTGATTATAGATTTGTTTCAGCTTTAGAATAAGCATTTGCTTTGAAAAGTTTGTCTGCAAGACAGGAGATTCCTTGAGTGAGACGAAAATATTAAACTGTGCAATACCAGTGTTCACTGCTGAAGACAGAAGCACTGGTGTTGTATCTAAAGGACAAGTTTCTTTTCTCTCCCTTTCTTCTGCAACCTTTCGGTGAAATGGCTTAGTCACGTAATTATCCCAGAGCTGATAATCTGCAATGTAAGTTATTCTCTGTTTTTATCCTATACCACTATTGTAACCTCATTTTGAATGGTACTGCAAAGGGTTTTTTTTTTCTGCTGTTCAAGTGACTATCAAAAAGCAGTCAGTTAGCTCTTACCTTTTTTTAGTGAAAAATACCAAATTTTTGTAAGCAGTTATAATTGTTAAAAATCCATTTACTTTAAGTGAGATTTTAGTTTGATTTATACAAAAAAAATTTTTTGTTTAATAATTGGCAGGAAATATTACTGAAGTTGCTTTAAGGTTAGGTTTTGCACTCTGTTCTCATTTTATTAAGGTCTTTCCATGATTTCTAAGGCTATTTAGCATCTTAGTATTAAGACTGTGATATGAATCTGCTGCACTGAGAAAACCTAATTTATAGACAATTTTTCTGTTACATTTCACAGCGCTGGAATTGGTCGCACTGGTGTATTGGTCACTATGGAAACAGCCATGTGCTTAATTGAAAGAAACCAACCTGTTTATCCACTGGATATTGTACGAAAAATGCGAGACCAGCGAGCTATGATGGTGCAAACATCAGTAAGTGATGGAGAGGAAACTCCGTTTTCTTTATATATATTGTACTTGCCCAGTTTTAAAACTGATTCAAATGTTTTTTGAAATGATCTAGTTGTGTGAGTCTTCAGTTGCCGGTGTATTTCATGCTTCCTACATTTAGCATAACAGAGTGGTGGCAAAGGCTGTTCTGCTTGTGAGGTATTTAACTTTTTTGTAAATATTTCTTACCTTGCCATTAAAAGGTAATTGAATCCTATATACTACAAGTATTAGAATACACAATCAAACTTTCGCTAATTATCTGTCCTTGTCTAAATTCTCTGCAAGAAGCTAGAATAATCTTTTGCTTTTCATTCTGGTACAGAGCCTTATAGGAAGTTATTAAGCTGAAGGTAAAATTGAAGTTTTTGTGGTGTGATTTGAAGAGAGGAGGTTGTTTTTCAAGGGGGTGCTCTTTTAGGAGTAGAAATTTGATGGGAATAATATATGTATTTTCTTAGATTGTGCCATAACTCCAGTTTGGAAAAATGAAAGGGCAAGAATGAAATTCAGGAAAACTGGGTAGCATCAGTAATTGAAATATGGAAGTAGAAGGTGATTTTTTGAGATGGAAGTGACTCAGACAATTTGAGATTATGAGGGCTATTTTGTCAGCTTTGGAAATGAACATATTGGCATTAGAGACCAAGAGTGAAGGATGGGAGGCTCTACTTTCTTGACTAGAGGTTGGATGACAGAATATTAAGTGTGGGTTATCTCAGAGAGCTAAATGCCCTATGGAAATGGAATTAAAGGGTTTAGATCCACAAGGTCAGCAATTAAATTGGACATTTCCATCTCTCATTTTCAAAAGAAAATGCCTTGGTTTCCACCTGATCACAAGAAAGAAGAAGGTAATTTGAGAAGACAAATTCTATCAATAAACAGGTTAATGACTGCAGGACCTAGCATTATGATTGACTAGACTGGGGAGAAGTCTCGTGTTATCAAAGGGTGTGAAAGTGTCAGGAATTACAGTTGCTTGTGTAACATTAGAGTGCTCTGTCAGCAGAGATTATTCATACACACTGCTGGGACTCTTGTTCATTGCAGTATGAGTGCACTCTCTGGAAGTGCTTTGGGACTGTTTGGTTGAGGAGCGAGTTCTCTGAATCCTGTTCCTTTCAGAAATGGAAGCTGAGCTTATGACAAAGGATATCATGAGATGAGAAACACTAGCTTCAAGTTTTAAGGGAGCTGAATGTTGACTTCTGGAACTGTACCTGTCTACACCCCTCAGGCTTAACTTTCTAGAGGTGGTCATCTCTTTGAGAATCAGACATGAGAACCTGAAGTAAACTTCAGCTTGCCAGAAGGCGGAGTCCCTTCTGTTACAACAGAAATCAGCAGGAATTGTCCTTGCACTGCACAGTTCAATGTAACTGATGAATATGGGCAATAGCGATAAATGAAAATCAGACCCCAAGTGTGGAAAACTGAGTATCTAAAACAGGATTCTTTGCTTTGCTTGCTATGTTCCACAGTTTGCTATCAGCGCAATTAGGAGAGGGATGATCTGTAGCAGCAATACTGTGAAACTAAACTCACTTGTTATTTCCGAAGTATGCAGATATTGTTGTGAAAAGCCGATGAGCAGAACTGGCATACTGTGCTGCAAATGAGACAGAGAAGCAAACACTCAGCTGTGATAAAAAGAGCTGCATGTTCACATTTCAATCTATCCTGGGTGCTCTGTCTCATTCCCATGCCTGAATTCCAGCTAGCCTCATTGCTCAAATTTGATACTCATCTGAGGGCATCTGGGAGAAGCCCTTAGGGATTGCTCAGCTGTAATAGCCTTACCTGAAGCGTGTCCAGCTGCCCTGTCGGGACTCTGTGTGTGTGCTTCATTTCTAAGATGATGCACATAGGCAGATGCATGTTGTGAGTTAATATCAGGTAGGGCATACTCAGTAAGAATGGACTCATCAGAGCTGTAACTGGTCAGTGTAGTGTCTGCTGTTAATCATGTGAAAGCTGTAGTTTCTCAAAGACCTGCAATTTGGTCATCAAGAGCAGCTGAACAAAAGCTTCACCTAAAATAATAAAGCAGTGCCAAAATTTGTGTAATTGTATGGCCTTTCATTTTAAAAAAATTTAAACTAACCATTATGTTCCATTAAAGAGAAATTAGAGATACTAAGCAATACATAAAGCAATGCTTTAGGATGTACATAATAGAGCTAGTTATCAGCTGAGTGAGCAGTAAGAATACATGAAACAGATAAGAGCAAAGAAAACAAGTAGTCTGAGTCAGAGGAAGCAATGCTCAAGTGCTCATTCTTATTTGTTCAGTAACTTGATCACACAAGTTAACAGAAGTACTGAACAGAGAGCTAAATATCACACTTGGCTTGTTCAGGCAGTGGAAATATGCAAATGACAATAACAATGAAGAGAAAAGTCAAAGTAATTAAGAAATAAAGACAAAAGAACAGAGTGATATTGAAGGTGGGAGTAATTGACTGAAGGGTTGAAAGAAAAGGCAGGGAAATCAAGATGCAGAAAATTAATTTCCATCCCCCAGTTTTCCTTAAGTTTTTCTGTACTTAAGAGAAAATGTATTGCAGGTTATGGACAAGAATAACATTCCTAACTACTGGGTTTGAAATGCAACCTGAAGTCCTTCACAGTCCAAGTGTTATCTTTTAGCCCTGTCCTTTGGGAGATATTGGGGGAAAGTTTCCAGATGTTCCTGAAGAGTTGATGAGAGCTGACAGACAAGGGCAGCTGGGAGAACATTTCAAAGATGTAAAAAGGGATTTAGAAAACATGAAGCTGTGCTTCTCTGAATATGATGTGGAGCTTTGGAGGAAGGTGTTCATTTGGGGGTTTTGACAATAGTGAAAAGTACTTTTGGTGAAGAGGAGAGGTATTTTTTAATCTTTTTAAGTTCTTTTAAATTTCCATCTTCTTCTGTTCTTGGGATTGCGTTAGTCATAAAAATTCATTTGGGCTACATGGATTTCTACTTCTATACTAGTCCTATTCCTAATGTCTCCTGGTATCACTTTTCAGAAACAGGCTCATGGGCTAATACCTTTTAACTGATAGGAACATCACAAAATCATGGAATAAACAGGATTTGTAATAGTATAATTCAGAAAAAAAAATAAGATTTGTGAAGACTTTATAAGAACTAAATGAGCTCAGAATGTTAGGTGACAGAAGAATTAATATGGCTGCTAATCTTCAAAAATATTCATTCCAAAGGTTTTCATCCCCTTCTGTTACAAAAGGAGATTTGTGGTCTGATCATGAAATAAAAATAAAGCAACTCCATCTTCTGCAGTAGTGTAGGTAGTTTTAAAAAAAAAAAAAGGCAACAAATAAATTAGCAAGACAGTTGTACCTATGTATCCTATATGGTAACTTTAAATGTGTTTTTGGTCATGTAAATTAAATGTGCCCAGTAATCTGTATCTGCAAGATTGACAGCATTAAAATGCTTGTAATAATTAGATAACTACCAAAAAAAATAGGTAAGATGTATAAAGAACATAAATTATTAGTTGAATTTAGTCAGAAGAATAATATAAATTTGCATAGCTTTTACAAATAAATGCTATCCCTGAAATTTAACCATGTGTTCTTTCACATTTGGGGATTGTGTTTTCCTTGCTGTGAGATTTTTAATGCTTGTCCTTCAAACAAGAGTAAATGTTACCTTTGTTTACCATGAACACAGTAAGGAGAGTTGGATTTTCTCCTTCCATCTTTGTACCACCTATCCTGTCATTGTCCAGGAGAAAAGGAAGCAGTGGGACTGTTAGTCCCATCCAATACTACTATATAATGAGGATTTTAATAATCATCCATAAACATTTTTGGTTTTTCTTTCTTACGCAGAGTCAATACAAATTTGTTTGTGAAGCTATTCTTCGTGTTTACAAAGAAGGATTGGTTCGACCACTGGATTCCAGTTAGCACAGCAGTGAAGGAAGAATTCTTTCCCTAAAAAGACTGCTCTTTAAGTAAAGCAAGGGCTTGTTTCTGAAAGCAACTAGAATGGACTAGAAGCTCGTGAAAAGACAGATGAGCACATTTGAACTGTGGCACTTTAAATTTCTCAAGAAGATTGCTAAATCATGTACAGTATAATGAAGTCATGTAGATAAATATATGAGAGCATTTGTGTGTGATATGCTTTGTTCACATAGACAACCATAAACAATCATGGAAACCTTAATACATATCTTTTACTGCCTTAAAAGACCCTTCACTTTGGAAGTTATAAAGGTCTTTGTGTTTGCTTTGAAATAACAAAAAGAAAACTTATAGTATTGAAATGATTCATAAGAAGATATTTAATATCTTTATATTGTATGAAAGTTCACTGAAGGTGAATATTTGTAAATTTCTTATTGGAAGACTAAATATTCATGGAAGTGTAACCTTGAATTCTAAAAGGCTGATGAGGAGCTTTAAAGGCTAATGCATAACTACTGTACATTAAAAGCTGGAGAAGTTAAGTATTCAGTTACCATAAATCTATTAGTAAGTTTGCCAGCTGTTATAATGTGCATCTTAGAAATCACATCTACTGTATGTGATGTGCAAAATACTGCTGCATTTATGTAGATGGTACAGTCTACATCTGCTATTGATTTATTTTCATTGCAACCTACCCTTTTAACAAGGACCTACTTCTCACAGTTTTAGTTGTTGTACTCCTTTTCTTCTGTTTCTGCTGTCCATCTCCTTTACACTTGTCTTTCACTGCTGTTTCTGTATGTGGACCGAAAACATTGTAACTTAAAATGAGGTTTAATTCTCTGTCACCTTTGTTTCCATGTGTATTTATGGGTTCTCAGATGTAAATGTGGATGAATGTTGCACACAAGTACTAGACTTTTGACTTACTGTATATGCAAAGTAGTCTAATCCAATACTGGAAGAAAAATTACTACTGAACCCATTGAATATGTTGCTGCTAATTCAAGGTGTGAAGCTTACAAGGGCACGGGTGTTGCTAGTGTTCAGATGGTGATAAAATGTTGACTTGCCACCCTTCAGCAAAAACTATTCTTATCAAGTGAAACACAACTCCTTTTTGCAAGAGTCCTGTGGATTTACTGTGTTTCTTGCTTTATGGAAATGCAGCTAAATTCACATGAAGATGTACATGGAAAGAGAGAATGAATTTGTACATTGATGAGTAATTCACCCTAAGGTACACTGGTCTCCATTTCATTTCAAATGGGAGAATTGGACTTTCCGAACAATATAACCACATTTGTATGATGTTAATTTATTTTCTATGTGCTTTTTGATTACCCTGAGATAGTTCTTCATTTTTGAATAGTTTGTAAAAAATATATATTCTAAGGGACTGTTTAAAACTGTTATTTAAAAGATAAGGAAAAAAAATATGGGGCATATTAGCCAGATGTTTATATGTGTATAAAAGAGAAAATTAGATAATTTTCTTTTTAGATATATATACACACACATTCAGATATATTTTAGAATTATGATTTATATTATGGATATTATCATTTATATCTGGAGTTTCATTATAGAAACTGCCACAGCTGTACAATATGCATCTTATGTTACCAGAAGGTTATTTACTTTTTCCTCCAGGAGATAGCTGAAAACTGAATTTATGATGTGCTAAATTGCCGACTCTTGTCTTCTGCAGACTTAGTCCTTTCTTCAAGATTATATTATTAGTTATAGGTAAAGAAGATACCTGGTTCTGATTTATTGATCAAAAGACTTTTAACTGGAATACACAGGGTAATTGGCAACATGGAATGATTATTGGTTTTGTTAGGTTGAAGGGTGAATAGATTTGTGCTCATTCTTATATACTGCATTCCGGATTTCACTGTCACTGAAGTTTTTGTAATATTTTGGATCATTATCCTCTTGCTTGACTGGGCACAGATTGAAAGGTGAGTGACCATAACTTTAACTCACAGAACCGCATCAGGTCACTCAATCTGTCTGTGACTCCAAATGTAAAATGATACTGGACATGCACACATTGTGCAGGAAGCTTTGAAAAATCCACGTGGAAGAGCATTGTACAAGTGCAGGCTGCCTGCTGTTGGAATACTGAGCAGTGAGAAGACCTCATGGCTCTTTCCCATGGGAAAGAGTAGTGGGCACTAGAGATTCTGTGTCTGCTGGGTGGTTAACAAAAGTGTGTGGCTTTCTGTTAAAACATCTTTTTTTTTTTTTTAAGTTTTGGTCATCCCTTGACTTGCAATGAATAGTTTGTCAAGAAGGCAAGAAGGAAAAAGGCAAGAAAATAAATAGGAAAATATTTAGAGCATCTCTGTAATGTTTCTTTCATAGAAGTACTTGATGAAACTTAGGGTTGATTTGTGTTCAAGGTTATAGCTATATTCCTATCACTATGTTTCTTCATGTTGAATATGTATTTACCAAAACACTGTAAATTTATTCCTTATATAACTCCAGTCTCAAGTTACACAGTATAGGCTTGACTTAAATTAGTATGTGTGTGTTCAAGTGATGATGGCCATATTTTGACAACAAATGCTGCTCTTGTTCTGGCAAAACTTAGGTGGTTTCAGTAATACCATTTGTGAACTCTTACTTGGGTTTTAATAACGTTTGAGATTGTTGGCGGCTGAGAGACTGCTCAAAGCTATATAAATAGTAATCTGTGTTGTATTTGATTTATTTTTTGTAAAACCATAGAGCAAATATTAACTACGCAAGTATCCTGTACATTGTGTCCATCTTTATTTCAGTCTTGCTGGGTTTTGCACATGTACCTGTGGGGTCCATAGGGGAGAATGAAGGGATTTTTGTCTTCTCTCTGGTGTGTGATGACTTTGCACTGAATGGTGTATGCCTTAGATCTGATCTTGCAATGAAAGCATAATTATTGAAACAACTTTTTAATGCTGGCTTTTGTTTCAACAACAGTTAGGAAATTAAAAAGACAGAGTTGATTTATTAACTTTTTTTTTGGTAGGAGTTAAAACTCCTAACACAATTTTTACTATCAAACAATTGGCAAATAGCAGAAAATGCTGTAAAGTCAAGATTCTGCATAACCTTCATAAACAGTTTAACCTCAGTTTTGCCTATGCTTGTATGATCGTAAGTATTCGATATTTCTAGCATGGTGGTTGATGAAGAGGGAGTAAATAAGCCTTTGAGTTTTTAATCACTGTGAAATACCCAAATGTTTATTCTTCCAAATTAAACAAATTTTAAGTGTCTTTATATTTGATATGGAAGTAACTAAAATGCCTCTTCAGAGTATCTTCAGAAATATCACAGGAGAACACTTCTAAGACAGAGGTGGGAGCAACAGATCTTACCATGTATTGAAAATAAGAGAAATGGTGCCGTAAACCAGGAATGCCTTTTGTGTAACAGGATGTATGAAATAAGAATCATTAAAATACAACAAAACCTTGAGTAGTGGTGGTGTTTTGCAAAAAAAAAGAAAAAAGAAAAAAACTTGTAATCCAGGGTTTTGCTTTCAATAATCCTGTCTTTTAGGTGTTGATATGAAATTATATGCAATCAAAATGTACCTAAGAATTCAGCAATAGCTTTTCATATACACGCACTGTTTTTAACAGTTGGTTCTCTTTTATCCCTTCCTTTTTTCTACTATGCAATACTTGGTTAAATATATATTTCAAAAGAACTGTAGTTCTGAAATATCTAATGAACTATGCATGCTTTATTACAAGCATATGATACTGTTTTACAACAAAAGTTCTTCCCTGTAGATAGTGTTCTTATGTGTCAGACTAAATGCCTCAATGGGCCACTGATTGAAAGTGTTGAAAATAGGCAAGGAATGGTTCATTTCAATCAATTAAAATTTAAACATAGTTATTTCACTGATAATGACTTTATTGTTATATCCTGAAATGTAGCATTTAAGTGCAAGTTTATTTAACTCACTCACATAAAGCCTTTCCAGAAAGAACATGCCCTGGGAAATGTTTATATTTCATTTTGTAACCTGCAATTAGTCTACTTGGTTAAAAGCATTTATTAATTGAAACTATATAGAAAGCAAAGTTGTGTCATGAAACACTTTGTTCAAAGGCAGTTGAAAGCCAAGTGAATGATTAATTCATTATATAAAACATAATGTTTTGATTAAGTGGATTCTCTTGCATTTAAGTTCTGACACTGATAGTGTTAAGCCATCTCAGATGACTGTCTGTTTTAACAATAGTATTATATTAACAGTTTAAATATATTAATCTAATGCAGTATGATTTAGTTTTAGGGTACTTTAACATATTTAATATTCCTGTTGTTCAGTAGCTGTACAAGCTTCAAAAAATAGTATCCACAATCACTGAAATTTTGTTGTTTAAAAAAAAAAAGGATTTCTCCGAATGGCAAGGAAGGAGTAGTGCGTGACAGCGATAGATTTAACCATTTCTCAGCTCAGACTAACCCTGTGACAGTAGTGGTCTTATTTGACCACTGATAAAAAGAGCAGTTGTTGAGGACCAAGATTATAATGGAAAAAGCAAATTGTGTGGACTGCTGGCACTGTTTGTTTAGGTTTGGCTGTAGTTAAGAGAGTAGTAATAACTGGGTTTTGTTTATTTTTTAATACAAGTTCATTGTAGGAGGTGGCTTTGGGACTGGAAAGTAGAATGTGCCTTTATTGACTCCCCTAATTTTGTTGCAGACTACTTGGATAAGAGTCTTAGACTGTGTGTTATTTTGAGCTTAGCTGCAGATTTTGAATCTTTAAGGAAATTCTTATTTAAAATATTAAAGCATTGACTTTAATAGATATTGATGAAACACTTCAGTTTATTGTTAGTTGCTTAACTTTTGTTTTCCTGACCTTCATGATGTCATTTCTTGAGTTGTCATTGTTTTACCTTATTAAAACACTTTGAGGTTTCCCACAACTGTAAAACTGGCTTTGTCATAAACAGGCCGAGTGATGTAGCTGTTGCTTAAAATATGATGTTACTTACACCTGCTGAAGGTGCAATGTGGTGTTCAGACCAGCCTGAACTGAGCTCCTTTCTGAGGAATTTAAACAGTGCTGCTGACAGTAGTAAAAATCATAAAGATATTTTGTAAAAGCACATAGGAAATGTTTTTGTTGAGGGCAGATAAGACCTGGGTTTTATTTTTTTAAAAAAAAAAGTGAGGATGAAAATGTTTTTAACAGGTAAGGTAGGGGTAGGAAATGCAAGACTTTTTTTCCCTTTGCAGAACACTTTTCTATGTTTTAAATGCATCATTTCTCTTGGAGCAATTTCTTTATTAAAGAGCACGACTATTGATGGGATTCAATTTTTGTCAAACTGACCAAGAAAATAATTTTAAGTTGAACTTTTTCCTCATTTACCGCTTTGTGCTTTTAAGTAACATTAAACAAAACTGTAATCTTTTCCTTCTAAAAGTTACTTTGGCTGTTTTCATTTAGTGTCTTTTTCTGAGATGTAAATGGAACCCAAATGTGGCCGGGTAGCTAGTGGGCTTGCCATGCCTGCCAAGAGGAAACATGCTTTGCTAGATCTATTAAATCCATTACTTAACATCAATTACCAACTGAAATCAGTCTAGCATCATATTTCTATCAGCTTTCTGCAGAATAACCATTTTATGAATAGAAAGTCTTTGGAGCTTGTTCTCCCAAGCATCGGGAAGTCGTCTTGTGGTAAGCTAGAATTGATGCTTTAGAAAAAAAAAAAAATTAAAATCTGAAACTGTAAGGAAGGACTATTTGCCAATATCTATATAAAACACACACCTTTTACAAGCTAAAATATAGTTTTTCTGTAAAGAAAACAAGCTGCTAGAAGTGAAGATCGTCTTCGCTGTGGCTGCATCTTACGTAGTCATAAACCAAACTAGTTCTCAGCTAGTCAGCAGTATGGCTGCTAAAGCACAGAAAAGTCAACATTAACTTAACCACCTGAGAAATCTGTCAGCTTTCTTGCGAAAGGGTGGGTTGTAATCCTGGTTCAGTTCCTGGTTCTCCTTGCTGCAGAACGGAAGGAGAAAGGGCTTCCTTCCTTAAGGAAGAACCTGAAAGCCTGCTCAGTAAATCAGCAGTCTGTATTGACCTTGGTGGGATTGTATTTGTGTTGTCTAACCTCAGCTGTCTAATTAAAAGTACAATCAAGTGTATCTCTATGAATTTGCAAGAACTGTCAAGGCCTACATTCGTTGCAGGAAAAAAAAGCTCAGACCATCAGTGTTAATTTTTATAGCCTTCATTTGCTTCAATTAAGCAGCAGGTTAGCGTGGTAGCAGTTGGAGTTATTCCTGATCAGTGCCCTTCTCACTCAAAGCTTTGAATACGTGAATGCAAACCTGGTATAACTGTTGCTTTATTGGTTTTTAATAGAAATTCAATTATTGTCTGGAGAAATTGGGTGGGAAATTAGTAAATACACTCAAATGTAAATATATTTCAAATCCAGATTTTGTAAAATAAATTCAACATAAATGCTTATATTCCAGTGACCTGTGCAGTGAGTACTAAACATTATTTAGATTTTCACACTTCATTGTATAACCTTAATAAAGAAATACAAGATAAATAAAGGGGACAGTCTTGTCAAGGCTTTGAACATCTGCCAGGCATTCATAACAAGAAATTATGATTAGTTAAAACTGACCTTCATTGCAACTGATACAGAAATGTGCTTAATACTACTGGAATAAATTACATAACAGCTGGGAAAACCAAAGTTTTGGGGTTTTTTGCAAGCTTGACGAAAGATTCCACTACTGCAGTCACTGTTTGTCTTTTCATATACATTCAGATAGTGGTTTTTTGTCAGAGACGTAGAAAAAACTTGGAAGATAATATCTGTTTGGTGACTCTGTCTTCTGTAGCAGTCTATAGTTTCTTCTTCTGAGATCTTAGGTGCCAGTGCGTTAAAGGAATAAGAGAATGTATTTGATGTATTTGGAAGGTAAGGAAAGAGTTTATTTTGTATCCTAAGCTGTACTTTTAAGTCATTTGAAATGTAAATTGATGTTGATATTAAAAAGCTTAATTTATTGTTTAAAAATGTAGACACTTCTTGAAATGAATGTATAATTTTTCTTTTTTATTTTTATAGGAATAAAGTATTGGTTAACATTTTCAGTAGAGTTTTCTTGGGGTTTAGAACTGTTCTGAACAAAAATACTACAGCCACCATTTTATGATCACTGGTTATATGGCTAATGGTGTAATAAAGCATTTTTGGCTATATGGTTTTACTGTGGCTTTATTCAAGGAGGAAATAAGAATTGGATTAAAAAGTTACTGACCTTTTTTAATCCTTTTAAAAAGAAATCGCACATGGCTGCAGCTTCAATTTTATCTAAGCAAGCAAACATTCATGGAAAGTGTCTGCTCCATATTCATACAGTGTGTCATTCTTTCATAAATAGCTTGCTGGAGAAGTAAAGCAACCAAGTAAGCCACAAATTGTTAGGAATATTTCACTTGCAACAATTTGTCTAAAAGAGGATTGTTTCAATTAATTAGACCAATAAACCTCTGCACTCATGAGATACAAGGTCGCATAAATAATTGTTCGAGCATAGATTTCGTTGTTGCTTTTATGTATAAAATGTGCAGACCACCCTTCCTTTTGGGATTTCCCATGTCCTCATGGTACATCTCAGAAGTGTCCAAGTCGTCTTATCTTCTACAGCCTGTGTTGCTCCATGCTGGTTGTCACATTTTCACAACAAACCAGAGCCCAGTGGTGCTATTCTTGAATTATTTGTTTACATGTGTATGTAAAATGCAAGTTTATAAGTTTCAAAACAGAAAACACACTGAAGATTGAATCCAACGCTACCAGAGGGATAGAGCATCTACCTTAAAACATGTCTGGGATTCAGTTAAGAACTGGGATGATTGTTAGTAAGCGTTTTCTGCTGTTTACAAGACATTGCTCTGCCTGTGGATTAATCTTTTTAAGCTTGAGGCCAACAATGATTCATGAAGAAGCTAGGAATTCAATGAAATCTCAGTGAAAGAAATTACACGACTAAAACCAGGCATCTGGGCAGCTGGAATATGGGATATACATGCAAGTTGGAATATTTCATAGGTGTGGAGAAAGCTACCATGATGAAGGTTTTGCTGGAAATCCATATGAAACAGCTTACAGAAAGATGTACTGATGTATTCACGGCTTGTTAGCAGGATAGGGTGCAGGAGCACCTTTTGGAGGAGATGAGGCAGCATTAGACTCCAAGCCTATGGCTCTATCATCAAGATTTGTGCAGCTGATATCTAGTAGGGAGAAGAGACCCTTAACATGCCCAGTGTTAAGGGTGATTTCAGACAATGCAAAGCACCGAGGTATTCCATTCCTATGCACAAGGCAATACTTTAAAATCCTTATAGTACCAGTAACCCCACTGAGGAACAGGGTGCTCTGCCAGGAGGCTGGGAGTATGGAAGAGGTGTCTTTATGTAACTCATGTCAGGCAAAGACAATTGGAATACATATGTCAAACTGACATTTCCCAATACGTGTATTATTCCCACATATAGCTTTTTGGTGCCATATCTCAGTGATATAAAAATTTTCAAGCAGTGACTCAATTTAAACTTATGTTCCTTACAGTACTCAAAGTAAAATATTTTAACAAATATCATAATAATTACAAAATATCCAATTTCATCTTCATTTGGGATTCAATCCTTATATAATGTAACCACACTGATTTACATGTACTGAAAAATATGCAATGGTAGCATGTGAAAAAGCTAATCTGCTATGAAAGCTTGTCTTTTCATTTGCATGACAGAAGTTTTTCATTTGTTAAAAAGGACCATGTGAGAGTAACAGAAATGCGTTTGGGGAGATTGTGGTCACTGCCGCTGATCTCATGAGCCAGTTCAGTTTCCCAGGTCTGTCTCCAGGGATGAGGGACAGCAGTATTTCACTGCAGCATGCTGAAAGGCCAGACTCAGTGTAACTCACGTGCAGTCGTGTGTGTTAGTCTGACACTGCTACTGGGGACCTCAGATACCCGCAACATCCTGCGTTCTAAAGCAGAGGTATGTATACTGATGTATTTTTCCTGTTTCATTGAGTTTAGCATCCACCAACAACACTGTCCACGATGGGAGCCTTTAGTTCTTCCATCCATTGGTTACAATTTGAAAAATAAATCATTTGGCACTGATAGAAAAAGTTTCCTGAGCTCTAGGTCTGTCTCTCAAGCAGAGCAGGTAGTTGTATCGGGGGCACTCAGGTTGCACTGGCACAAGTGATAGTGTGGGCTAGGGTGTCAGTAATGCTGATGGTAATACCAAGGTGGAGGGGGATGTGAAAACCAGTTCTGTATACATCAATGTGCCCCATGGAATACCATAAGAGTGCTGATTACTAATGGGTGTGGTCTTACTTAAGTTTGGCCTTCAGAGCTTTCTGTGTCAATACAAATGCCCTGAGCATTTGGACCTGATAAATTCTCATTCAAAAATAAATTAAATACTGAATGTTAATCCTTGCAAACTACAAAGTGATTTGTTGTGCTTTTTGAGTATGTGGGTCTTCAGGTCTAATTTGGATAGCTCTGCTCATGCATGTTCAGAAGAATTAATACAAATGTAATCTAAATACGGTGTCACTCTTGAGCTTTGCATTTGTTTATACAGATTCTAAGTTAGCATAACCTGGCTGGTTTCAAAAAGGGCCTGCTTTATTATGTATAAAAGGACTTTGCTTATCCTAAAAGGATGTCCCAATTCTAGCCTTCTGGTTACCTGCCAAAAACGGAAATGCCTATTGCCTTTGAAGATACTTCTTGCTGGATCCAGGCTGGCTGCAAACATTGAGTTTTGCTCCAAAGACTCACATCTGTATTATTTTCACCTGTGCTGCTGAGCCTGTTTTAGTTTAAGAAATACTATTACAGGAATGTTTACTCCCTTTGCTTAAGTGTTCCTCAGAAATCCTATTCCTAAGGACACTTGCATTTTGAATAGAGAATGTCATTTTTGTCCTCTGTGAGAACTGCTCACAGTAAAATTACTGTGATATTGCACCTCTGCTACTTGTGTAGCTCTGCCTGCTGCATCAAATGACATGTCAGAGCATGGGCAAGAGTCCGCAGCTGTCTCAAGCATGCAGCTGGGAATACACCAGCTGTCTGTAGGAGCTTCTTCCTTATACAGTGAATAATATGCCTACTGCTGAAGAGTAAAGCAGGAACTGAGGAGGAGCAGAACTTCCAGCTCAAGTAAAGTTAGGACAGAACAGAGCCTAGATGCTGTGCAGAAGGCCTACAGGACCAAAGTGTGATTAGACCACCTGCAGAAGCAGGAGGAGGACAATTTGGAAGGGGTTTCTTCCTTCTCCCTCTTCCTCTTAGATTTTTACTAAGGAGAACAGGCAGTTCACTGGCAGGGGTTGCTACAGCAAGCCTGAGCCCTACTATAAGGCCTCTTTCATGGCCTGCTACAGGTCATATTGTTATTTTCCTGTTTGTCCTCTGTTACCTGACACATACAGCAGTGAGTACTCAGAACTGGCCTGGTTAAAAAAGGGGAAAACAGTTTAAAGCTCCTGAGCTGTGTAACTAAGAAACTCCATCTTAGCAACTGCTATTACAAGAGGAATCTTAAAGATTTGCTTAAATGGCATTACTTTCAAATACTGTCTCTTTTCCTATCAAGTGGATAGGAAAGGAGTGTGTATATATATATATGTGTGCATACATATATCTAAAATAAAACATAAGTGATTAACAAAAGTAGCTCCAAAAAGGACAGAGAAGGCATAAATTCATGACATCTCAACTCTAAAGAGAATTAAAAAGCAGGGAGTATAAAATGAAGTTGGCAATACAGGTAATATAAATAATGTAATAAATAAGGAGTGTGTTTTTCTACTGTGCCACAGCAATCTTTGTACTAAAGTAAAAACTTGATTCACNTAAAAAAGGGGAAAACAGTTTAAAGCTCCTGAGCTGTGTAACTAAGAAACTCCATCTTAGCAACTGCTATTACAAGAGGGATCTTAAAGATTTGCTTAAATGGCATTACTTTCAAATACTGTCTCTTTTCCTATCAAGTGGATAGGAAAGGAGTGTATATATAGATATATGTATATATGTGTGCATACATATATCTAAAATAAAACATAAGTGATTAACAAAAGTAGCTCCAAAAAGGACAGAGAAGGCATAAATTCATGACATCTCAACTCTAAAGAGAATTAAAAAGCAGGGAGTATAAAATGAAGTTGGCAATACAGGTAATATAAATAATGTAATAAATAAGGAGTGTGTTTTTCTACTGTGCCACAGCAATCTTTGTACTAAAGTAAAAACTTGATTCACGCTATTGAAAATATCTGTTATAACCTGGGTTTATTTTTTATATGCATAATGTTTGTTTTTGCAGATTCCTGTAATATATGCATAGATTTACTTGTTCAATTAACAGTGAATGTTGCTTGCTTTATTACCATCTGTGTAAACTGTTTGCTTTTCTGTCATTACAAGGTTATGTAGATTGAGGACTTTTTTTAAGGCTAATGACTTTAAAAAGTGATTTCCTGATATTTAAGGGAGTTCAGATGGCAGAGAATAAAAAACTTTCGCTATGATTGCATTCAGCATATATTTAAACAGACTGACCTACGTATCATGTCTTGTTTTCTCAGTCAAACCAATTATTATTCAAGTTTGTCATCTGATATAATTAGGGCACATGATGCTGTGCAAATAACTATCAAATGTAATCCCACTTCTAAAGGGCTTTCAAGCTAGTTCAGAGCAGAGACAAAACAGTTTATACATGTACAATCAACCAAACAATGGTCTGTAAGGAAGCAGGTGTATGACACCCTCCTTTCTAGTCAGTCTAAATACGGAAATAAGTAAATGTACTCTGCTTTAATAACTACTCAGTAACAGAAATGATGCCACAAATAATTTCAGCAGATATTTTAGGAGTAGAAGTTGGGCTAATTGAACTGAGAGAGTTTCTGAAGCATCCCAGAGCAAAGGGAATGGTATTGCATGGAGCCTGGATTATCCAACTGTAGCAAGCAAGGAAGAAGAAAGTCATGGAAACTGGAAGTACAGCTTTGGCAATGTGCCTTGAGAGGAAGCCCACGTAGTGCAGAGCCCTTTTTGGAAAGAGAATTGAAACCCTGGGCAAAAAACTTCTTTTCACTGTGATCCTATTGCTTCGTGGAAACAGGATCTTGATGGAACTGCACTGATTGTTTAAAAAGTTAATACCAAAAAAGTCTACTTTTGCAATGCAAGGATCTTGCTAGCTTTCTTGTATTCGCTATTTATGGGAGAGGGGAAAAAAGTAGCAATTGCTGAAATTTTGCAAAAGAGAATACTTTTTTGTATAGCCTCCAAAGGACAAGGTACTGTGAGCATCTTGTATCTTGTTGCCAAGAAAAGTTTGATTTACAATTATGTGAGATGCAGTTATTTATATCTGTTCTCCAAATGGGTAAGGTTAGGTGCAGAGAGTGTGTGCTGCTTACAGCCACGGAGCAGAACTGTCAGAGCAGGGAACTGAACTTGCAGGATGAATTTTGGTCCTCTGCCCGTGCCAAGGATGATGCCAGCTCCCAGAATGATTTACATGCATTCCATGGCATGCCATACTTGTGGAAAAATATTCAGTGGAATTCTACACAGAGAGGTTCCGCACAAAAACCAATTGTATTACTAGCTGTAGCGGGTGGTAAGGCAGCAATAGAGTTGAATGATTGCATGAGGACCAAGCAGTTTACAAGACAGTGAAACGTTTGGTTCTCCCAGGATGATTTTTTTTTTCTTGCCTCTTTTCTTGAGTGTAGCCAGCCTGACATCCTCCTAAAGAGAGAGGTTCATCTCAGCTGCACCGTGCTCCCCCTCTAGCAGTGACTATCCCTTCCTTGTCCTAGTTTGCTCCTCCATCGCTCACAACACATGTGCCTCCCCTGCGCACACAGCATGCAGGCAATGTTAAATTCTGGTCATGTTGAGTGGGTAGAAGTGGGTGAGTTGCTGTTGTGCTGGAACAGATGGTGTCTGCATTGCAGCCACCAGTTATGTGCATGTGTTGTAGGTGGTTGCTAAAGGAAAAGGGGATAATTCAGAGTTTTTGTTGAAAAGGTTAGTTACTTTTATTTATTGGAGGTGGAACAATTAGAAAGCTGTGGTCAGTTTGTTTTTTTTCCAGTAGCTGGTGGTTGTCAGTTGTTTGGTTTATTTAGATGAGGGGAACTTGGTGGATTGGGCCAAGGTAACACAACAGGAATGGTTAAGAGGAGAGGAATCTGATTATTTTCTGTCTCATTATAACTTGTAAGTAGCCAGGTTTCTGGACCACAGTGCACAACTTCCAGGTGTTCTTATCTTCCTCTCTTATGTCCGCATCACTTATTGCAACTAAGACCACCGCTCAGGTCACCTGCCACTTACACCTTGCCAGTCTAGCCTGGTACCACAGCCTGCAAGGAGTCCTCTTTCCCCCTTTCTGTTGCAGTGAAAAGCCTGCAGCCACCCACCAGGTTTCTCCTGCTGTGGATCCCCAAAGCTTCTCAGCCTCCTGCCTTTCACTTGAAATTCCCTAGGCCCATGTGTCCCTCCTCAAGCAGCTGCAGTGGTCAGAGGCTCTCCACCATCCCCAGCACAGTGACCACCTGGTCCCTGCTCCTGAGGCTGGTGTGCTGTTCCTTCATCCTTGGAGACATCCCTCTCTGTGAGGGGACAATTTGGCAAAGGAGCCATTGAGGGCAAAGTCTGGCAAATCACCCCTTGGTGACCTGTAATGGGCCACTCCTGCCCCCTGGGTTTGTGGTCCTATGTTGGGTTTTGGATGTGTCCCATGAGATCCCTGTCAACTCATCTGTGCTAATGGTTTTCTTTTAGGATAGGCATCAACGGTTATTTGAGTGTAGGCTTTTTGTGAAGGTTTTTCTGTAGTTATAATGAATATCTTGATAAAAGTACTTTTCTTGCAGTAGTTCATTTGCAGTGGATGTGTTTTTTTTAGCTAAGGAGATTTTAATCTACATGAGGGAAGATCTGGAAAAACTTGGAGGAGGAGGTAGAGTATTCATAGCCAACAGCTCGCAAATAGTTAGGGGTTTTTTGTATGAAACAAATTGCAAATGTCCCTTGAAGATCTGTGTCGCTGACTGTAGACACTGAATTCCCTTCTTCGGTTGTGCAGCAAAGAGTCTGACTTCTTGGGAGTTGCAACCCAACTGTAATGTTGTACTGTGAGCTCTTGCCTAATAAAATCAGAAGATAATTCGCATGTTGTATAATTCACAGCTTAATTTTTCATGCTAAGTGGTGTAAGTAAGGTATTTATCAACTGATTTAATAGTCTAGATCTCTGCCTGCTCCTCCCCACACGCCACTGTGTGTGGATGGAGGCTGACAACTCTGCCTCTATAAAAGCTTTCCTTGCTCAACCCCATGACTAATGCAGATAATTATTTTTAAAACAGCTCTGGATGCCACTGCAGTGCGCTTTCATGTGCACGCAGAAATGTGTATTTACATTCATCTGGCATTTGTGCACCCCAGGGTGCCGTGTAAATCTTACTCTCACCATGCGGTTTAGAGAAATACTTTGTAGAGCTAGTGTCACAGTGGGGAGCAAGCTCATGGTCTGGATATCCAAAGGTACAAAATAGTGAGTGTAAAATAAATAAACATAAACCTTAAAGAGATCTCATTTCATGGCACATTATTAAACTATATTCTCAAAGACCCTTGGATCGGTCTGTTTCACATAGCGACCAATTATTTCTCCTTTCAAACCTAGCAATTTGGAATGCAGAACAAAAAAAAACACCTAAAAACAAAACAGCAGGGGAAAAGTATCACCAAAAGAACCTCTTCAATAACCCAAGCCTCTCACAGATTTTACATCCTAGTGTGGCAATGGGTTAAAAACTAGATTGATTTGACATGATCATTTTTAATGAGTTGGTGATGGTGGTCTCTTGTATCTCGGTTCCTGCTGTAGATCTGCATATAATTAGATAATTTGTTTCAGTGCTTTTCTAGGAATCGAAGCCACTTGCTCTATTGGACATTTCAGTCTTTTTTTTAAGGTAAAAATCTTTCTTGTCTCTTCTCCTATTACCTAGTGCCATTCTTTCTCTAAGTGCTCCACAGTGCTCTAAGTTCCCCTGCAGGCTGACAAGCACCCTGGGTGCATTTCCTCAAGTCTAGCCAGTTAAATAAGCTTAGGTGTTTTCTATCCTACCAGATTACTCTTTGGCTTTCTCCTTTTCTGGTATCATCTTAGCACTTCCACCCCTTCCCTGGGCATTATTCTTCTGCCTATCCACATCCTCTGCTGGATGCTTTTCAGAGAATACTAAAGCAAAGTGGCATTAATTGCTCTGCTCTTCAGTGCCAGCTGCTCCCTTCCCACTGAGAAGCGATCATTATTGTCTTGCTAATATATTAATTTACATACTTTCCTGTTAATGTTGCTGTTCTCCAGGTCTGTTCTGTGGTCTTTGATTTTACGCATATAAACTCATGGTCTTCTGTCATGCTTCTCCTGAATAACACTACCCTATTTCCTATTCTGCTTATTCTTCTCAAGTTTCAAGCTGCTGCATAGCTCCTGGCACAGCTAAGTTGCTCTCCTGCTATGCTTCCTCCGCGCTGGCATAGCATGTGTGTGCGCTTTTAGTACTGTTTCTTTAGCGACCTCCCTACCCTTCAAAACTCCCTCTTCCCTTTAACTTTCCAGAAAATCATTGCCATTGCATCCCAAGAAGCTCTTGAGACTCTTGCCTGTTTCATAGCTTTCTGTTGGGAAAGGAAAAGGCTACTGAAGTCTCCAACTAATGGCTTTAAAAAAGCATTAAAAAAAAAAAAAAAAAGAGAAAGAAAATAAATTGAAACTGTTTACCTATTGTTCCTTGTTAGGTGACCTGTAGCAGACCTCTTGTGTATCCCATGCTTCTTCCTTCATTTTTATTACTAAGTAGAGACTTCTAAGTTTATCCTTGTCCTGTCAGAATAAAGACAAAATATAAAAATAAATAAAATTGTTAACTGATAGAGCAAAATAATTATTTTTTTCCTTATTGGCCCTTCCTAAACAACTATAAACCCATTTCTTAATAGTCCAGTCACATGTGTCAAATAACAAGCTTTTGGTATTCCGATTACTTTCTGATCAATGACTTAGTTCCTTTTCAACTGGTCTATTAATTTAATGGAAGGTTTTCTGCAGACTGTTTTTTTATTTTTAAAATAAATAAAGTACGTTTTGCTAAAAACCTTCTAATTTCATGGCACTTTGTTTTTATAGTTGAATTTATTCTAGGAAGTTGTTTGTGCTTTTTCCACTTAGTGCACACATGATCTGGAGCACAGAGGGAGTCTGATACAAAGGGCCGGGAGAAACATCTGCACATGCCAGTGAGGAGGGGAAAGCGTGTTTGTGTCAGTGGTAAGCAGAGGGTTTGGGGAAAGGGGAGGGACAGGACCTCCTCCATGAATACCCCCAAGCTGTGCCCATATTTAACAAGAACAAAAACAAAACAAAAGAGCTTGAACTTGCTTCATTCATCCAGTCCTTGGAAGAATCACACAGTAGATGGCTTGGCATGTCCTTCTCACCACCTGAGACTTAAAGCCATCCTGAGTCCTACCACTGCTGCAGCATTAATTCAGTGGCTGACTCCCAAGGAAACTCTCAAGCTCTTGGAAGCATGTCTGCTGCTGTTTACTGAAGACAGAGGAAGAAGCCCAACAGTTGACTAATGTGAGCACTGGCAATGCTCACTGGTGAAGCACAAGGGAGCTGCTGTGTCTGGTCTCGATCATAACAGAGCATTTAGCTCATAGCTGTTCCTGTTCTGAAGGCCACCCATTAGAGATGAGAAGAAAAGCAAGCAGCTCGCCTGCCTTTTCATTACTTAACCTCTTCTTCATCGCAACAGCTAAGCATAAAATCCCAAGAGGTTTCTGAAAACAGTTCTTGTGAATTCATCAGGCTGTTTTCTTTTGCTTTGCAGCCTGCAGCATTGATTAGTTAAAGTAAAATATGTCATCGTGACATTTTATCCCCTTCCTTGAAAATGAATCAAGGTAATTAGCAGGTTGAAGAAGCTGGTTCCCTCAGCTGCACGCTGCCTTGCCAGGAGCTCCTGTAAGATCTCTTGGGCCTGCTTGGATTTTTTATGTGATTTTTTTTTTGCACCTCAGTTTGCTACTCGTAATGAATCCAAAACCAATAAAGGTGGATTTCTGCAGTCACCATCGCTCACTTTCAAGGAGGGGATGTGGCAGTGCATGCAGTGACTCTAATGCAATGATGCATCTTTTCCCTCTTCTGGTGAGGACACAGTGAGCAGAGCAGCAGATCTGTGCGCTAAAAATGACTTGCTGTCCAACCCTGAGATCCACCCTGCCTGTTTGCCATAGATTCCTTCTGGAGGAAACAGGAACGTTACTTTGTTTGCTGTTTTCAGCAAAAACTAACCTAACTGATTTCCATTGACATTTCTGCTGGACAAATGGGTCTTTCACAGCTTTTGTGGAATGTGCCTGCTATTCACAGGAGTAAAGAAATTCTCATTATTAAAAAGAATGCATCCAATGAAAATAATGATTTTTATAGTCAATCCAGATGTCATAATGCTTCCTGAATTGTATTTTAGATTTTACCAGACAGCCTTCCTTTCCTGACTTCTCTCACAGGAAGCATTATTCTTCCTCCTTCCCTACATCCAGTAAGGCATGCCTTGTATGAGCCTAACTGAGACCCACACTGTGTTGAAGAGACTAGGCTCAAAAATGACAAACTACAGCTCTTATCAGGCCCTCAGTGGCACTTAGAGCTAAAACCATGCCAGTATTTTTTTTTTTTCATCCCCAAAGTTCATCTCATTTTCCATGAAAACTATTAACAATGCAACTTTTTTCATCAAATGCTTTCCCTTGGGCTAGAAATTCATTTTCTGCCCTCTTGAAATTCTTGTTTGTTAGACCCCAGGGGAGGAATGCAATATCTGAGCCTGGGATACTCAAGTAGCACATGTACAATTTTCTGACAAGCAATAGGAAAGCAAATCTATTGTATTTGCCTCTCGCAGCAGCTGATGCTAATGTGCAAAGCTAAAATAAATCCAAGTGATATCATAGATTTATGATCAATACTTAAGCAAGTTGTTTACTTAGTAATCAGAAAGGCTAATGATGATTAGAGCTGTCTGGAAATATGCTGGCCTGCAATAACATTTTTATCTCCTTGCATAAATGAATTAAATCTGAAAGCACTGAAGGGCTTAACTAAACAAAAAATCTTTCCTTCAAGCTGTATGTATGTTTCTGGATGCCTTAGAGGCAGTCTGTTAGTTTTTAAAATAGTAATAAGTGCATTGGAAGCAAAGCCTGTTAGAACACTTCTGCAAACAGCAATCTGAAAGAGAAATGCAATGAACAGAGCTGATCCAGAGCGGCAGTTTCAGCCTGATATGGCCATTATCTGAATTATCTTCCAAACAGTGCATGGGCAGGGGTCAATGTTCCTCAGCTTCCACAAGCGCTGAGAGGTTCCCTGGAACCTGTGTGAGGGAAGGGATGGCCTCTGTGCTCCCTCTCCTTTCCCCTTTCTTGTTGGCCCCCTGTGATTTCTGAGGAGTGGTTTCTAGATGTTCGCGTGTGTATCTTGAGGTAGCAAACAGGGTAGTTCACAAAATCCCTTAGGGCTCCTTACTTTTCAGTCTCTGTGTGGTGAAACTAGCACTAAAGGAGACATCTGTAACTTGTAAGAGCAGGAAGATGAGCAGCTCCCACAGCAGCATGGCACCCACAGAATTGGATGCTCCAACTGCCCAGGTTACAATACGTGCTTAGATGAGTGCTTTCCCATCTGGTTGAGTGGGATGCCCATTTCCTGACTACAGGTGGTGTCTAGGTTGATTCAGAAGCTCTTACCAAGAGACTTGCTGGGGTTTAGTCCAGCCAGCCCTCTGGCTAGAGAAGAGAGGAGAGACCTGACCCTTCGGGATGCAACAAGCAGAGCCGAGCCCTGCACAGGACAAGGACCTCCCCTCAATGAATGGCAGAAGAGGCTACTGAGAGGGTGTCGCGGTTGGGCGCAGATGTCAGTTCACCACAGAGGGTGCCTAAGAAATGCTGCCAGCAGGTAAAGACGCCCATGCTTTGGGGCTGGTGTGTCACTGTTACTCTCCAGTGAAGCCAATCAGCTGCAATCAGTGCTGGTAGCTGGCAGTGGAAGGCAAGAGGGATGTGCCAGGCCAATTGCAGCTGGAAAATGTTAGCCTGCTGTGAAGTGGTCAGAGAGCAGAATGGCTGTAAGTGTGAAGCATGCAGGTTTGCTACTCAAGAGGATTGTTTCCTAGAGCGGAGGCTGCTTAAAGGGAAGGAAGAGCTGGTACTCCAGGCAATATTAGGGATGTTGCTATGGCCACTGGGAAGCTTGAGGTGAGGGGGTCCTATGGGAGCACAGAATGGGGGTGAAAAGGCAGCTGCAAGGCAAACCTCCATTAATCATTTTGGGGGTAGTTCCTGCCGATCAGCAGCACGGAACAGCCTAACCTCCAGCTGAGGCTGCCCTGAAACCTCGGAAGAATTTCTCCTGTGGTTTTGCTGCACATGAACATGGCACCTGTGCTGGTGGAGCAGGAGCGTTAAGGATTTTTGTGTGTGTGTAGCCTGTGTCTGCTGTTGGATTGGTAAAGGCAAATTTAGTTAACAACTAAAGCGATGCAGGATTTTGTGCGTCCTTTGGTCCTCTGTAAGGTGCTACCAGCCAAGCTGGTACAGTCCTCTGCTCCAGTGCACTAGGCTTGGATGTAGCTGGTTAAACGCTTTCCATTCCCATGTATTACTCATTGTAAGATGTGAATATTTTATCTAAGGCAAGTTCTGATATTCACTTGCATTCACTTTCTCTTCCTTCCCCTTTCCTCCCCCATAGCCCAGGGAACAACTAAGGTGAAAACATTAAGTCATTATCCAAATCAGCTGCTGCAAGCAAGGAGGGTGGGAGATGCTGGTGGAACCTGGCTGTAATAGGAAACAACTGTTGTATGGAGAAGGCAGAGCTGGGAGAGCTGTAAAAAGCCCTTGTGTTTGCTTCAGTGTTTAGAAATATGTGGATAATTTATTCCTGGGATGAGAGGTGTCACTGCTGGAGAAAGGGATGCAGGCAGAGAAAACATCTTAGCCTGGAGCTTTTCTTGCATTAAGTATTCTTTAATCTCTATTTCTGCTGTGTGTATCATTTTGATACTTAACAGGGGACACAGGCTCAGCTTTAAGAGGAGTGGCTGAAAGGTGACACATTTCCCTGCAGCTCAGCTTACAGCTAGTCTTAACTGCTGACTTCCGTGACTGCTATTGCTCCTGTAGTGCTTGGGGGGGAACTCTGTCACAGGGATAGGAGCTGGACACTCCACTTGATCCCCTGTAATCATGAGAATTGCTAAGTGGTAAATCCCTCTTGTTGTGCCAAATTGCCTTGTCACTTGTAATCGCAGGACTTTCCTTGGAGCAATGGGTAAGCAAAGGGGATTCTCAGTGAGTTTTACAGCTCTGCTGCAGTCTCTGTCACTTAATATGATGGCTTAACTCAGAACAAGAAAATAACTCCTGGAAAGCCCTGTAAATGGCCAACTCTAATCAGACAGGTGGTCATGGTTCATCTCAAAGATATGCTTGGCTAGAAGCTGTGTCCTCAGGAAAGGAAAGGATTCCAGATCCTTTTAGATTCTAGGAAAGGATGCTTAATCTAACATGTGGCATCTTACGTACTTGTTTGTAGCCTTTGCTTATTTGTGGATCTGAGTCTGCTCTCCAGAATCTCCTGTACTTGTCAACTTGAAAGTATCATCCTGTCCGATCCTTTGTAACAGCCTCCCGGCAAGTGCCCAGGGAAATCCCAGCACTGTGGAAGTCGAATGGCTTGAAAAAAGCAGAGGTTTTTGTTGTGGGTCTTGGGCAGCCCCTTTGTGTTTTCATTAGTCAGGTGTTCAGAACTCCCTGCAAGGGAGAGCTACCATGTTGTTCCGAGGCAAAGTTATGACTAAACCCAGTTGCTTTTAAGCTTTTCTTTTTTAAGGCTATCTGGCAAGCCATATAACTTCTTTACTACTTTTTGCTGTCTGATTTCTTTGTGTCCTTAAGGGCTGTGTAGTTAGCATACTGCAGGCTGCACCTTTGTGTAAAAAGCCTGGCATGTAGCTAAGCTTGAAGGAGAGCCCTTTATTCCTCTCAATTTCCCTACAGCCAGATGCATCTGAACTCCTGACTCGAAAAACTGTAAGCACAATAGTGTTCATGACTGAGGAAGCAAGCAAAAGCTTTGAAACAAGAGAGCAACATATTGGGCAGATTCACTGGTTTCTTGCAGAAGTGGCCCATGGGCTGTTTATCCAGAAACTGTGGTCACCTTTTGCAGGAACACTTGCAGGTAATATCATCTAGCCTGCTCACCCTGTACGCAGTAGTGGGGCTGCAGTTACAGGCCCATGCAAAGTGTCAGATAAGCTGCGAGGTTCTAACCATTGCAGAATTTGACAAATTGGCCTAACAGAGCTTTAATATCTATATTCTGCAAGATCAGCTGAGGCAATCTGTTTTGGGAGTCCACTGTTTCCTGGGACCGTGGGAACATGTGCATGTTTTCCAAGGAAGAAATTTGATTTCAGCTGTCATCGGCTAAAGCTCAAGCCTCATGTGCGAGCTGCCTTCATCCGGCATAAGCACGGGTCTTGTAGCATTTACACTGAGACATGGTGAGGCTCTGCCAGAGGACACTGCCTCTCTTGAAGGGTCTTAGGGGCTTTCTCCAGTATTCTAAAGCTTGCCTTTTTGCTGCTGACAGTATATCATGTCATTAATATACAAAAGGCTTGATGAAAATTCATTCAGCTTCCCTTGTGCCAGCTATTATATTCACTTTTTCTATGACTCAGAAAATAGCATAGGCCTGTGTGGTTCATGTTTGCTTATCACTTGTATAGATTTGCAAATGGAAAGGTACAAAAAAATCATTAGTTCTGCTCTGTGCTCTGACTTTGCCTGGTTACACTAATGCTTATGGAGGAATATTATACTTGAGCAGTCATTTTTCCATTAATTAGAACAAAATTTCTGTTAGTAAGTCTTTAAAATGAATGGATTAAAAAAAAATAATAAAATCCAAGTTTTGGTCCTAGAAAGACCTAGTAACACCCCTTTGGCTTCCTAATGCTGTGGGACATGCTAGGCCACTGTCTGTTTTGTAGCAAAATGAAAGTGCAGGGAGGGATGCTGGTGGAGTTGCCCTAGACCAGTCCAATGTCAGTGTCAGGCAAATGACATGGACCCTGACTTTTTGGCCTGCTCTAGAAGCTAGAGCAAGACTCTGGATCGTGAACAGTATGCACAAGTCTCATCAAGTCCTCCAAAAAAGGAAGAACTTTTATCACACTATCCTGGAAAACTGTGCATCTGGCCAGCTATTGTCTGACATGTGCTGTACTAAACATGATACATGGTCTTGTTTTCTGACTCTTGTTTGTGTGAATTGCTGCTTCCGGGCTCTGGGATCTCAGAGTTATCCAAGGATGTCTGAGGTGCAGTGCCAAGGGACCTTTCTGACCTTGGATGCTGCTCAGCTGAAAGCCAGCATCAGTCACAACTTCTCCCATTAAGGATTTTTACTGGGGCACCTAACATATAGTATTCACAATACTGTAAATACCAGTGTAATGATCCAGATATGTGACACCAGATCAGCTTCAGATGTTTTGTGTTAGAATAGCTTAAGCTGATTACTTTTTCCTTAATTTATTCAACTCTACTTCTTTTTATTAGATGGACTTATGAGTGCTGGATTTGATATTTAGTTGACTAAGTTCCACTGTTGGGCAGTAATGTAAATATGGCACGTGGATCATAAGCACCCCTGCTGAAGGAAGGATGGAAATGTGACATGCCACAACTATAAGCGGTAGGGAATCACTACATTTCTGGGGTCCTCTCCATCTCCCAGGATCATACAGAGTTCAAGCAGTGGTTAAGGCTTACAACTTCTTTAGAAAAGAAGACTTTTGACTGTGTTAAAAATTAACCATGAAATATTTCCCTTTCAGGGGTTTCATTCACACACAATAGTGCTGCTTTTTCAGTCCTAGTAGGAGATACTACTCCTGGATGCTTGTTGTTTACATAGCACGAAAAAGCCAAGTCATTTGTGCCCAGGGATGTGCTGCAATGATGCAGCTCCTGCGGTGGGGGTCTGGCTGTGCTGGGAGTGCAGAGACTGCACTGCAGCATGGGCTGTGGGCAGAGGAAAGTGGAGCACAAATCCCTGTGAGGCATCTTGGCATTGTATCATGGAGCTACTGGACTTGGACTCAAAAACTTTCGTTTAAATTTATTCATTCAAACACAATACCTTCCTTTCCCTTTCAGCAGGTGTCTGCTCATTTCTCCCACACTAGCACACCAGTGGGCTGGTGAATGCAACCTCGCGATAAGACGGCACGCTGTGAACACCGCTGGATGGAGTGAGGAACAAACCCCACTCTGCTGCAGGGGTGCTTGCCACCCACCCTGGTAAAGAAGTAAGGTCAGCAGGCAGCGATGCCTGACACCTGCACAGGTGGGCTCATGGGCAGGCCCCTGGCTGGGTGTTGGGGCAGGGACCCTCCCGGCAGTGGAGGTGCAGAGCTGTGACTCCTGTTTGCTGAGGTGGCATTTCCCCAGCATATGTGTCCATCCCTTCACCTCATGTTCATTCTCTCACTGAAACCTAGAAGGCCAAGCTTTACTCCTGTTGCCAGAGCAAAGGTTGGGGCTTTTCTCTGCCACAGTCTGAGACTGTTAGAGAGACACAGTTGCTCTTTGTTAACAGAGGGTGGTTTGTGCTTTTCTGTCAGCTTCTGAAAGAAGCTTGAGGCTATTTGACACTCAAGGAGTTACAAGACTGCCACACTGATGTGTCTTTCTGTTCCTTGGAGCTGTAATACCTTAAAATTAGGCTAACAAAGTCATGCTAATTCTTCTTCTTATATTCAAATTGGCAGCTTTTCTAGCGAAGCTGCAAATGCCATTTAATAAAAGTCTGAATGACCTTTATTAAGCCGAGATACTTTTCTGTGGCAAGGGTGCTAGGGGAACTGCAGGCTCTTCTTCTCATCTAGAATACAGGAGAGTTGTGATGTAGGAGAGAATGTGCTATAGGGCACTCAGCGTGCTCATGACCCTGGGCTTGCAAGCAGGCCACACCAGAGTGCAGCAGAACCATACCGTTTTCTTCACAGTCTGTCTAACCTGCTGCACTGGGTACCATGTCAGCTGGCTTCATCACCCAGCTAATTACAGAGTTGCATCTTCTCCTCCTACATTTCCTATTGCACATTGGAGATGCATTGCAGAGAGGGCACAGAGAGACCAGCCCACAGATGAGGAACAGGGGAGAAGCAGGAGGCCAGCAGCACACATACTGCTACCAGGAGTTTCTGGCTCAGTCCGAGTAGGGCTGAGTGATCCATTTGCCCCATGTAAGCTGGGACACGAATTATTACTGGGCAATGCTAACCTAGAATACATGGCTGGGTTTATAAGCAGACAAATTAAAAAAAAAAACAAATCCTTTGAAGCAACTTGTCCAACCCATTCTGAATTTGTGTGTGTGTATGTGAGGGTTGCTGGTTTCCTCTAGAGAGTCACTTTTCTGTGAATTGATGTATCTGAAAAAGGAAAAAAGCTCCAACCCTGAACATAATTAGCTTTAATATTCAGGAGCTAAAAATCTGCCCCAAGTCAAATTTGTGAGATGTTTTCTGCTTACTGAGGCCTCCCTGGTACAGTGTATCGGCATGTAAAATGTGAGGCCAGTGGGTGCATATCATAGATCTATGTCCCTGATACTTCTCCCTTGCAGGTGACCCTGCTGCTCCACCTCATCCTTGTGCATGTGCAGACTTGCCTGACAGCTGCTAATCGAAACTGGGACTGCCTGAGAGCACAGAGGCTTCATGGAGGCCAGGGGTAGGCATCCGGTTAAATTGCTGTGAAGACAAGACTTGCAGGCAGTGTTTGAGTGGGTGGTCAGGTCTCTCAGGTCTGATGTCCTTAACATACAGTGCATCCTTTGGTTTTCAACTCTTGGTCTCCTATAGACATGCCCAAACCCTGTGAATTCTGCTGCACCTTGTTCACATTGGAAGACAACATGCCACAGGTCTAAGTGTTGTGGGGCCAGCCGGGTGCTGCCAGCCCTCTCCCACAGCTGCCTGGGAGAGCCCTGGCCCTGGGCAGGGGTGGTCCATGGGCCTGGCAGCACAGCACAGCAGGCACTCCTGTGCCGTGACTGAGCGTGGCCCTGCCGCAGGTGTCCCGGATGCCTACCCCTGAGCTGGGCTAGGATTTTCCAAGCAGTATGTGAAAAGGGGCAGAGCTGTTTTTCCAAAGGAAGGAAACAATGGAAAGCAAGAAATATTTCAGTGGTTTGGCCCTGAGCTGACTGTGAGAGGCTCTGACTCCTGGTGTTCCGAAGTGAAAAACTTTTCTTTCACAGGTCACAGAGTAATTGCAAAGAAAAGAGCTTTCCTGCTGGCTTTAGGCAACTGGGAAGATGTTCACACCTTGGCTGCCATTCCCTGCTATCACATCCGGCTGAGCAGCCCCATTTGGGACCTAGTCAGAGAGAAAGGACTTGAAAGCAGTGGGTGTGTTTGTCTGGCAAAGAGAGCCAGCTCCCTGATAGTCATTGCAAGTGCTGTTCACATGGTGCAATTCACCTTTCACCTTTCACCTCCTTGTCTTGCCATAAGGTCATCTCCAGGGCATGTCTCAAACTGAAGTTTTGTTTTCTCGGGTAAAAACTAATAGTCTTCAATATGTTCATTTGTATGTTTACCCTTTTCTATTTGAAATTTCCCTGAAATGCTTTCATATGCTGCTTTCACAAGATGGATATACAAAGACTAAAACAGAAGATAGGAGGAAATAAATTTATCAGGAATCTAGTCTGAAATTACCTTTGTGGAAACAAACAACTAGACCAACAGCACTGCCCACAGCAGTAAAAGATGTTAGATGATTGCATTTGATGGAAAAGTGTTTTCATTCAGCCATTCAACAGAGTGAGTCCAACGTCAATAAAAACAGTCATTTAGAAAATAATTTCCTTTGCTATGTTTGGAAGCAGATGTGCACAAACATATGTCTGTGTATGTGTATGCCTTACCACACCATTGCTTAATTTTCTTACTGTCTTTCACCTGCATATTAGCTCTTTGCCTCATTTTCTAATTAATTGGCATTTGTAAATATCACGAGCATGTTATTAATCTTTTCCAGATCACTCATGCAGATGTTAAATGGGACCCATCCTAAAGAGGATTCCTCCTATAAGCCTTTGCCATATCTCCCTTGACCTAAGGACTGTTAATTTACCAGGCAGGTGGCTGAACCTTCTCTATGGCCATTACTTTGTAGGTGAGACATGACAAAGTAAATTTCTCTCTGAAAGTACCTTTCCCCCATCGCTCAGCACCCTGGGCTCTCTGAACCCTCCTGAGGCTGTCAGGACTTAGTGGCAAAAACTTTTGAGGCAGCATTAGTCCTTTACGTTTCTCTGAAGGTAGAGAGGGCTGCACTTAAGTGCTCTGCTGGGTGAGGGCATGAAGTGTGCTGCAGCTACTCATATAACTTGATTTCTTTAAAAATCTTGTGTTGTGTCTTGAGTACTACTCCTCCCAAACAAGGCCATTCTTTTATATGGTCAGCACTTAAAACTACACGTAATAGCTACTGGGGTGGAACTTTTTAAAAAGTTGTCTAAATCATCACAACATCTTGTGGGACTCACATGGTTCTCCTGTGATACCTTCAAATCCTACCTCAGCTATATTTCTCACAAGAAAATAGAAGTAATTTGTACGGTGAGCTAGATAGTAGTAGAATGCTTTTCTATCTTATTCTGTAACATTTTGTTTCCTTTTAGATTTTTTGTTTGGTTTTGGTTACTGACAGATTGTCCAGAGATTGTCACTAAATTGTCTAATAAAATGCATTGGTGTCTTTTCTGAATTGATGTTCTCAATTCAGTACCTAGCAGCATTTGGAAACAGTTCAAATTGCATATATTTAATCTGACAACGTGCTGTCTGGTTTTCCACCTCCCTTCAGTTCCCTCTGGAGTACACCCAGAATAGCTCAGTGTCACCAGCAAATCTTGGAAATGAAACTTGATTTCAGATAATGTGGAACTGTTTATGGACCTCAGTGTATTCCAGCCTTCTGGTTTTTTAAACATTCATGTAATAGTTAATTGAGAACAACAAAGGTTCAGTTTTAAGCCAGTGTTTAGGTGTTCATGACAAACTAGGAAGGCATGCCCCACATCTTATCCCTTGTACCCATGAACCCTGGTCCCACACAAAAGGCTTGAATGTTTCTTGAGTGGAGGCCACCTCTTGTGCTGATGGACAGGCTGTTGACACTCCCTTGTTCCTGAGGCCTGGTCTTACTGTTGCACAAGACACTTAAAGATTTCAAAACCAGCTTAAGAAATACTTCTGTTATTTTTCTAACCCTTAAGCCAGTGGCCTAGGACTTGGCCTAGTTTATTGCAAATATCAAAATGCTGATTCAAAAGCTATAGACTCTCTTGACTCCATAAGGAACGCTTTGTAACCTTTTTGTTATGCAGGCATTTGTTCCTCTTGAGCTACAATGATTTATGGATACAAGAGGATGGGGGTTTTTTTGTGGACCAAAAGCTCTGTATTTTTTTGCAGGAGTCAAAAGTTCCTTTGGGCCTTATCAAATACATTGAGGATGGGTTTTGTCACTATCAGCTTTACAATGGTGGTACTTGTCATCGACTGCAATGAGTCCCACTGCTGTGCACCTAGAACCTTTCTGTGATTGCATGGTTCATGAAAGCTTCTTGAGAAGGCCGGATTTCCTAAAGGCATCCAGACGAGGTGTGGATGATGCAGCCAGCTAAGCTCCAGTTTATGAGCAGCTAAGTCCCTGTTTGCTTCTGACCAGGAGCAAGGCTGTATGAAATAGTACAGGAGTGGCAGCCTCCTTTCACACTCAGTTTTCAGAAATAAACTAGAGCACAGCTGCTTTTCCCACTCATCCTTGAGCACGTCTCAGCCATGGTGGGGAAATAGCAGTGGTGTCCTAGAAGAGGCGATGGCCAGGAATAGCAGCACCTTGTTGTAGCCTCACAGGCCCCTTCCATGGGCATGGCATGTTGCATGCTGAACATCCCTATACTAAAGGAGAAATATCCCCCTATCAGCACATTTTGGTGACTGGCATAAGAAAGCAGCCCATAGCTGTGTGAAAATACCAAGTAAATGAAGGTCTCTTGTCACAGGCAAAACAGACTTGACTCAGGGAATTTCATTTAATTTAATTCATTGCCAATTAACACAAACTTTTAATAGCCGATTTGTCTGTTGAGGGCAAAAGTATGAAACCAAGTCATAAAACGAACACTGAGGGAAATGCCTTTACTCATCCTTCCCCAGGCTCAACTTCAGTCCAACACTTCTCCTTCTTTCCTAATCCCTACTTCCGTTATTTTCACTGCATGTTGCACTCGGGCTCTCCCCAGTCCCTGGGTGAGGTGATAGGTGACACACAAGGTTGAGGTCAGTGCACAGCAGTTTTTTTCTGCTGCTCTGTGCCACCCACTGTGCTCCTCTGCCTGGGCTGCAGTCCCTCCTGGGTCCTCCTCGGCACAGAGAGCCACCTCCCAGGCATGTGTCTCCCACCCTGTCCCCTGCCATGTACTGCCCCTGTGTATTTTCTCCAAATTTTGGAAGTCACACCAGTAAAGCATCATTGTCCCTGTTATTGTCCAGATTTATTCCCTTCCTGACATATTGAGCTTTTTCCTCAAACAAGGCTATGTCTCTTTCCCTTGAGCTACTGCAGGGTGTCCGGAAGAGCTTATTTGTTTTTTCCATGCTGCTGGTGGTCTTCAAATGTCTTTTAGGGTTTCTTTTTTGAGGTGGAAGCACTAGATTAGTAAGACCTAGGTTCTCACTTTGACGCCAGTAGTTCCAAGATGAACAGTTTATGTTTTGACACACATAGAAATCTCTCTTTTTCAGGTATTCAAGGCCATGCATTTCAGGTGTGTGACTCTTAAATATCCTTTCTGAAGCTTACACTGAACATTTGTGGAGTATGTGCTCAACTGAAGGAGCGCTCTTCTGGGGTCTACTTTTGAAAGGAAAAAGTGTGAATGGTCTCTGCTAAATAGAACCTGCTCAGCACCTGAGCCACTGTGATGCAAAAATAGCTGCTACCTTCTTTCTTCTGTTCCTCTTAAGGGAATCAAGATGCAGCAATTTGTGTGCATTGATTAATTAGTAACTGTGTTACTAAGTGTAGGTTACTATGGTTCTCAAACTGCGAACTAGCTATGAATGCTCAAACAAACATGACAAAGACTGTAGCGAGGTATCTGCAACACGGTCATGTAATGACCCATTCTGTTTGAAACAAAGAACAATTTTTTTGGTAGCGGGTTCCCTTACAGAACCACATTCCCTATCTATATGCAGAAATAGATAAAGAACATTTTTCTTGGCTGTTTAATAATGCAGGGAAAATACTGGCCACGTATCTGGCCATTCAGGTCAGAATTCCCCAACTCTGTTGTCTGTGTTTGGATACACATATAATAATGCTCCTCTTTGGTGAGTAGAGAAGTCTTTGCAGATGAAAAGTGCTCCAGTTCAAGACCTCCACTCTGGTGATCTAGAAAAATACTCTTGTAAATCTTCAGACATTGTGCCTTTGAGAAGAGAGCTTCAGCTCTATCTCCATGTCCCCAGATCAATTTTGGTGCAGGTAGGTTGGTCTTGAACAAATTACTGTAGCAAAGTAGTTTGATATAAAGCAAATATCCTTACTTGACTGAAGCAAAATGTATGCACATGCTCAATGCATGTACATGTTGACCTGAACTAATTGCCATCCTTATGATGGTTCTGCCCTGACATGGAGGATTGAGGAGGTTGGCATAGACTTCTGCTTTTACAGATGGGCTATTCAGATGTAGCTCCCACATGTTTGATAGCACAGTAGGCAAAGGTCATCTTCACTTACAGCATGTATCTGAAATCTGTTTCCATATACACAATGTTGCTTATGGTTGGCCTAGTGAAAATGATGTGTGTCCCCTTCTGATGCAGTCAGCTGTCCTCAGAGGGGAAAAAAAGGGACACAAGGTGGTGGGCAGGCTGCTGTTTCCTATTACTTGAATATGAAGTCCTGGGCACAGGGCGCTTGCAGAGCAGATGCCCTGCAAAACCCTCAACAACCGCCTTCTGGATGCTGCATTGACCCTGAAGTTCAGGAAATCACCACGACCTGCCTGCTGGAGGGTTGTAGGAGGCAAAGCTATGCCACCCATAAAAGATTCCGCTTCCTTAGCGTGTCCAGTGTGAGCTGCTCAAAGGCAGCCAGTCCATTCAATGCTGTCATCGTCTCTGCTGGTTCTTGGTGTCCAGTGTGCGCAGCAGTGCTGGGTTTTCAGCAAGTGCTCAACCCCCAAGTCTCTGAGTTTTTCACCTTCAGCTGTCAGGAGCTGGGCATTCACTTATCTAATCTCAAGCTTGTTTTCTGAAACTTACCTCTGTTGAAACATGGCTCTTATGTTAGGTTCTTGTTTGAATTACTTTGTATTGTTCTGGGAAAGGGGGGCCATGTCTCTTTTGCTCTGCATTACTTCAGTGCAGTGCTGGTTGTTGTACCTTACTTCTTCTGGACAGGTCAGGAAAAAGTAGTGAAAGGCCTTACAAAATCTAAATCTTGCATCTTCTGCTTTCTTTGGCTTCCCCTCCTGAGGATTAAATCACAGGGAAATCCTACAAAATTTGGAGCAGAAGACCAGCCTGTGCCATGTGTCTGTAGAGGCACACTCCTGAGTCCTCTTTCAGCTGAAGAACATGTATAAAATTAGGAAAAGAAAAAAAAAAAAAAAAGAAACACCTCCTCCACACAGATTTTCTCAGCTGTATATTAACCTCTGAGCTGTTTACTTACACATGTAATAGCTTGGGACCTGACTGTGCTGCAGTCATTGAACTTCATCCTAGGGATAAAATGAAAGCTGTTTTCATGAAAAATTTCTTTGACCCATCTACAAGCAAAGTCACTGCTGGCCTTTTTATCTTGTCTTCAAATCCTGCTGAGATAGCAGGGCTGAAGCCAGAAGTTGCTGCAACGAAAGGATTTGCTATCTGTTTTGTCACTGTAAATGGGTTGTGGAAAGGAAACTTTTGAGGATGGTGACTCCAAAAAGTCATCCTAGCTTTATTTTCTGATGCTAGAGTGCCAGGCATCTCTTAAAATCAGCTCTCATAGCCCTTGGAGGTGACATTTATGGCAGACAGAAAGAACTCTGACATCTGTATGCTTTGCTAACAATACTAATAGTAATTTTATGTAAACTTCTCTCTAACTTTTGGGAATGCTTTTGCGGGGAGCAAATAACTAACAAACTTAATATCGTACAAGTTGAGCTGGATGTAGCTATTTGCTGCTGGTTCTACTCTTTCAGCTGCATGAGGCGTGGGAATAAATCAGAGCTGTTTCAAGCAGGAACACACACTCCTAGCCCTTAGATGTATAGAAAAGCCTTTTAAATACAAAGTATACCCTGAAAATTACTTGAGAGTACAAGTAGCAAGAAATATCAAAGATGGGTGTGAAGCATCCCATTCCTTACACCCAAGGAATGCAAGTGAAGCAACATTACTTAACATTAGAATTAGCTAACACTGACAGCTGAAGCTAAAATAAAGTTATCACCTACCACCGGAATACCGGAGATCTTAAAACATGATATGCCTTGACTTCTTTGGAGTCATCTCTATCTGTCGAGCATTTTAAAGAATGGAGGTTCTTCATAAAGAAGGTAGGGGGGGGCGTATCTATTGTTCCTCTCCAGCAACTGCTATGTGTCATCAATTACACATTGAAGGCCAGTTTTGCAATTAGTACATACCAATGTTAACTCCCCTAATATTGGTGAAAATAATAGGATCATTCTGATTTACACCAGCAGGCTTTTATTTCGTCCATTTCCGCCAGATGAGCTAGTTTGTAGAGCTGTGTAGGGACCTTAACCTCTAAGGATTTGCCTGGCACAAGCCATGAGGGCAACTCAGTTAGTGCTACCAGAGGGGTAGCTCAGCCTGGACAGCAAGCTGTACTCCAGTGAGCATCCCGCTGCTCTACCTCAGCCATTGCCACACAAACTGCACTAAGCCATGGAGATACTTGCTACAGCAGAAGTAGCATGCCCTTTGCCCAGGTGTTGGTGATTTACCGGGTTATAAATACAAACCTGCCATGGTCCCGTGCTAATAACTGCAGCCTACTGAATTACTCTCTGCTGTGTGAGGAGAGCAAACCAAACCAGCTGTGTAGGTAAGGATGCAAAACTAGAAGGAAGTTGGTCCTGGTAAATACTAGATTGGTCAAACTCCCCCCCACAAACTGACTTCATTGATGATGTGAAAGATGGATTTCCTAAAATGTGAAAGGAATTACTCGTTCTACCACCATTAGTGGCTCAAGGAAAATACTCATGAGATTGAATTAAGAAAACTACTACCTTTATAATGCTATGGTTGAAGGCTCTCCAGGGAAGGCACTGACTCATAAGACTACTGTTGCTCATCCTTTTCAGCTTGAGCAGGAGAACGACGTGCACAGAGGTATGACACATGCTGCCTTTGAATTGCGAGCAAGTGGGAGAGGTTTCAGATACTAACCTCGGTGTCAGGAACAAATTGATATGCTGATCAGTTCTGGGATTTTTATGCAAATATTTTCATTATTCAAATAGGCAGCCTTATTTTGCATGAATTTTCAAATTCTTATCTTATTTCCCCCTTTTTTTTAAAAAACGGTCATAAGTGGAGCTGAGCAAGGAAACTGTCGGGGGGGGGAAGTTGGTGGTGGTGAATTGATAGCTGAACCAAATTAATTGGGGAAAACAATTCTCTTGCAGTTTCTTTTTTGTTTTGTTTTTACTTTAAAATGAAAGGGGAAGAAACCCCCACTAGTCTGAGTTCAAAAAAGGCCTTTCATTTGAAACTTGCTCTGTGAAGTTTTAGGGTTATTACACTATTTTGTGGGCCCATTTTCTCAGGACTCATTTTCTTAATTTATGTTGAAAAATACTATTCACAGGTGAAAATATGAAAGAACTAAAATAAAAGGTTTGATTGGGAAAGCTAAGAGAAACTGGTTTAACTCTTTCAAATCCTTTCCCTAAACACATTGTTTTGGGCAAAAGGTGTTAATTTGATTTGCTCTGGATTTCTGGGTTTGGTAGAGATTTGTGTTTCTAGTTGATTTTAGTATATGTCCACACCAATGCAGCCAGAGTCGAGCAATAAAGAAGAGAAAAATAATGATCTATTTTTGTAACTCTCAGAAGAATTTTCTAGAAACGTGTCCTTCTGCTTTCTAGTTAATTGAAATTTCCTTCCCTTGACTCACTATTTTCAAGGACAAAACCAAAGGGTATCTTCTGTGCTCAGTTCCCACACAGGAATGTGTATGGTAGTTGCTGCCTGGGAGTGTGTTTCTTTAAGATCTCTTCTGGCTTTTTTCAAATATAGTCGTGATTTTTCTGTTTTGTTTAATCAACCCTTTTTTCTTTGGTTTTATTCATGCAATTTAAACACACACACAAATAGCAGTGTGTAAACTACAACCATGAAATGACTACATAGTCAATTTTTCCCTAGTACTGAAGCACATCCTTGCTGCTTCTCTTAAAGCCAAAAAAACCCCAACCCAACACCAAAGCAAAACAAACAAACTGAAACAAAACCCTCCGACAAAACCAACAAAGACTCATCAACCTTTCGGAAAATAAAAGTATATCTAGTAATGTACAGTGGAAAATTGAAGCTGCTCCTATTCTTTTCCCATTGAGGGACCATACCTTGTCCTTTCTGTGGTGGTGTCTTACAGAAAGGAAGGTAATTCCTTGGGCAGCCAGGTCAGATAGAGGACTTTGGCTAAAAGCTACTTATCATCATTGCTTGGAAATGTGCTGAAATTGCGGTAACACATCCTGTGATAAATTTTCAAGCAGTTATGCCATAGCTTCTCAGTGTATCTATGCAGACTCTTGACATGTGCAAAAATAGATAAATCATGGATAAAGAAATTGACGTTTTTGTGGTGTGGTAATACATGGCTTAGAAAAAGATGCGGCATGCAGTAGTGTCTGTGTGCGTGGGAAATTCTTATCTGCAGTTAAATTTTAATTACTGACACACATGGATTTGTTAGAAGAGCTTTTTGCTTCAGGGCACGTGCAGAAGGCCCGAATAGAGAGGTACTTGTGCATTTTCCCAACTGATCTTCCACTAGATGGAATACGAATTGTTTCCCTTGGCCTCAGACAGTATCTAGGAATATGTGCTCTGGAAATACATCACAGAAATGTGAAGGATCATAGTGACAAGTGAAAGATCAGAACAGGGCAATACAGCTTAGGGAGTGTTTCACACCATGCCATGGTACTAACCCCTATGAGATACAGTCCCTTTCTCACTGCGTTACGATGCCCTTCTTAGTAATTTGCTGACATTTGGCTACTAGAAATCAAATGCATATCCTTTTCTATTTTGTACATCCATATTCTCTGAAGTACAATGTACTACCTTGAAAATGCCGTTGTTAGATTTTTGCCTATCCTTTGTGCATCATTCCAGAAAACATTCCCTAGTTCATTCAAGTCTACTATAAATCAGATATGGTCTTAAAACTAACAGAAAATAATCTTATTCAAAGGGAAATATTTAGGTGAAAATGCAATTGATGTAACTTCACCCTCTATTCCCCTCATATTTTCCACTGATGCATCCCAATGAGGAGAAATGTACTATTATGTACATTTCTTGCTTGGATTCTCAGTTTCTGGGTGTAATTTTTGGATTAAGTGCTGCTTTGGGAATCCATGTTTAGCTGTATTTTCATCATGAACCCGATGTCAAGAGAATGGAAGTCCCTGACTAATGAAAACCTCCTGCTTTAAACTCTGCTTGCTAGGGAAACTGCAAGCAGCACAATAGAAAAGATACTTTCTTTACTGTTTAACATAGAAACTGTGTCATAAATCCATGAGGTTTTTTGTTGAACCTTGTCCTAAAACTAAAAATAATTTTGTAGTCAGAGCAGATGTCACAATTTTTACTCCTGTGTACGTCCCTCCATAGTGATGAGATGCTGTCTACTTACGTAGATGGCCCAGATGATCTTATCTGATTTAGGCCAATATGGAAGTGAAACCTGGTAATGAAAATACACACATTGCTTGCACTGTTGCAAAAACATCCCTGCAAAGAACTGAAAAGAAACTATAAAGCTGAGCTAATCCAGCATGCTCTGCTTAGTAAAGGGCTCTGCTGCTTGTGAGCAATAACATCTGTGTAGCGCAGGGTCTCTTTTATTCCCAGCCAGATTTTAACAGCCAGAACAACAGACGTGCCTGGGTGGCATTGCAGTCAGCCTAAAAAATGCTTCTGGATCTGACTTGATTTTGCATCTCCCTCTGCTAGACAGCCAGAGACACATCCCTAATTTGCATTGTCTACTTTTGGCCAGTACACCTTAGGAGCCACCACCCTGTGCTGCGCTGGGGTGGGGGGAGGCAATCCCACCCACGGGCTACTGGGAAGCCAGCTCTGAGCTGTGGAAAGACCATGGGTGAACATCATCCTCTCACCTGTCCCTCAGCACCTCTGAAGGTGGAGGCTCCACAGCCTCCTTGCTCTGAGCAGCTTACACATTCACACCTCTTAGAGCCAGGGCTTGCTTTTAACTCTTTGCCCCAGAACAGCTGCTTGCACTTTTGGTGGTTTTTTTAAACCATAGTAGGAAAAAAACCCCGAAAATATCTTCTTGGTGTTTCACTTTTGATTACAACATTTACAACATTTTCTGTTGTGACTTTGTGCTGAGAAGGTTCTGAAAATGAATATTGCCTTAATGTAAACTCCTAACTTTTTCCCTGGAGGAAAATAGTATGTTTTTCAAGATATTTTGTAGTCTTTTTCCTAATGTTTTTCTCTAATGAAATCCAATATAACCAGTCTTTATTTTCTGGATTGCTACTTCTCCTTTGCTGCTGTCCTCTTTGGAGAGAAAAAATGGGAAACACATTGAGGTAAGGGAGACTGAGGAGATATAAAAAAGTCTCTCTCAGGGATAAATTGCACACTTTAATTTGGTACATTTGGGAACCTTCAAAAAGGAAATTTTAAAGTATGTGATTTCCCATCTTCCTTCTTCTGAGAGTCTCTTATGATGTGTTTTCAATAGTACTTTAAATTCAATCTATACTGTATCTGAAAAAGATAATTATCATTCTGAGGTTTTAAATTGCTTCCCAGGAAGATCCAGTGGGGAATTACCAGGCAGATCATGCTTGTCTTTTTAGGGGTGAGTGGAAGACAACAACTGGGTTTTGCAGCAGCTTTTGCCATTTCAGCTGATTTGCATTAGGGTGTGTCTCTAAAAACCTGAACTATAGCGTGGGCAGTGGGAAGGTGTTCCTCTTCAGTGTGCTCTGAGTCAAACACAGATTTTGACCCTGGATCATTCTGATTTAGGAAGTTTAGAGACTTACGCCCAGGTACCTCCATTGGACTTTCCTTTAAGAATTTGGTGTTATTATGGCAGACCGAATGTCAGACAGTTAAGCCATTGCCTTGTACTATGGGAATGAGTTTTAAAGTCTTCCTGTTCCAATTGGATTTATTTATGTGCATGTACTAAAAATAGCTGCCAAAGGATTGTATTCACCAAGATCTCTGAACATAGAGAAGGCAAGATGAGCAACATTCACTTCTGTATTATATTTGTGTGTGTGTATAAAACAAGGGGAGGAATACTGGCAATACTCTGTATTCACTCATAGATGGCACTAGAAATTCTTGGAATTCCTTTCTTTAGAAAGCAAGTAAAATGATTTTTACTTTTCTACCAATAGGTGGAACTAGTGATGCCTTCACTCCTTATGGCCCGACAAAATGAGTGATGCTTTCCTCTTCTTAGCTACACTTAATTAAAAAGCAAAATGCAAATAAATAATCCCCTGCATCCCAATTTTCCTACCTATACCTCCCAAAGAGCAACCCTCTCCCCTAAAATGGTAAACAGTATTGAGTTTCTTTCAATATACAGCCAGAACAGGCTAGCAGAGGCAGAATCTATGTGATTTAGAAGGCAGGATGCTGGCATTCTCCCTTTCCCACCTGAACAATCTGGAGAGCCAGATAGCTTCCTCTTATATCTCTTTTTTAGAAATCTAGCTTTCTGTTTGAAAGTAAAGTTTGTATGTGATGCAGCACAGTGAACATTCTGCCTGCCAGCTGCTCTCAGGTGTTCACCCTTATCAGTATGCTTGAGATAATGCTAAATGCATGAAAATTAGGGCAAATGGTCTAATTTCAGCCCATTTAAATTAGGTTACGTTCACCTCTGCTAGCTAAACTTAGGTATTGGCCTCCTTAGTCTTCCAGCATTTTTACTTCCCATGCAATACAGATGTTGTTGTTTTAACTGGAAATGATGAATTATGCGGGGCTGATGGCCTCCTAGATAGACATTACTGAAATTATGCACTTCAGGAGCAGGTGAATGAGGCACTGTCCAAAATGAAAGGATGTACTGAGAGCCCCTGAAAGGGAGAATACATCTCTTATTAATGCAGAGCAAGGACACTGGGATGAATGGGGCTGTGTGTATCTCCTTGCCTTTTGATGGGCTGAATGAATTAGGCAGGCTCAAAGGTTTATAATTTCCTTTTCTTGGCTGAGGTTTTCCTTTGACTGTATAAGGGAAGAGACCCAAAAGTCATCCGCTGTATTTTTCTCACCTCACGTTCCTCAGTTGCCTTTCAATGATGATATGTACATCTGTGTGTCCATGAGGAAAAAAAGACCCTGAAATCTGAACAAGTAGGAAAATAATTTCTATTTGTAAAACCTAGCAGAGCAACTCAGCAGGCCAGCACACTCTCAGATACTCTGCAGCACTGAAAACAAATTCCTATCCAGCTCTGTTCCCACCATATAGCTTAGCGGTGCTTGAACACTGAACACAGGGGCCTTATACACAGGACAATTTGTAGATCTCCCACTGCTCCCTGCTATATAATCTTTTCTGTCACTGAAGAGTCGTGAATAGTACCAACAACAAGGCTTTTTTGCATCTGTCTGCCTCACTGTGCAGGCAGGACACGTAGGGATTTCCCAGGTTACTCTCCGGTTAAGAAAACATTGCAAGCCCTGAAGCTGCTCACTTGAATCTGCCTTGGCAAGCTCTCCTGTAGGGCCATACCTGGGGGAAATGCCCTCCAGCAGCAGGAGCATCTCACTCCTCACCAGAACAGTCCAGACAAGTCTTCTCTAGTAATTCATATATTGGGTCCCCAATATATGTGTCTGAGGGCAAAAGAAAGTGATGAAAAATGCTGGTTTCAATGTAACTTTGACATAAGTAAAAGTTTCAATTTTATTTTTAAATGTGCGTCCTCCCTTTCCTACGAACTAATTTTCTTGGCAGTTTTTTTTAAAACCTGCATTCTCTGTATTACCTTGGCTTTTAGCACTACCCCTGTCCCTGATGCCTGTAATACTCATTTGCTCATTTTCATTGCCTATAGCAAAAAGAAGAAAAGGAACGAAGAGTGAATCATATTCAGAAAAAAAACAGGAGTTTGCTTGCTTCAAAGGACGGTAAAGCTGGTAGGCCAAAATATGTCACTATACCCAAGAAAATTATGAGCTCTGTGGTACTAAGGACCACAGTTAGTTAAATTTATGAGGCTCAATAGCCTAACACTCAATTGTTTGACCAGGCTTTTTTATTTATTTATTTGTTTCATTCATTTTTCTCCAGCCTGGATTTCTGTGCTGAGCTGCTCCAGAACTTTGCTTTTTTGATAGTTAAAAACCATTGATTTCCATCATTCTCATTTATGGCTACTTTATTATTATTATAACTATTTTTAGCTGGTTCTCTCCTCTTGGAGTCTGTTTACTTTTCAGTGTGGAATACTGCTGCTGATAACTATTTGCATTCTGAAGATGCATAGGATTATAGTGCCCACCATGTTACCTTAAAAAAACCAAAGCTATTATGTCACATAGAGAGGAAAAAAAAAAGAAGCTTGTTCAGAAGATGGTGAGGAGTTACATGGTGAGAAGGTGCATCCTCAGGCAGCACATCGGTGCATCTCAATACGCGTCTGTCAGGTCTACTGGGCATCTTAACAGTGCTCCTAAGTTAGTACATCCCTCCTGTGCTATCTTCATCGCAGTCATATAAGCAATGCAGTGTGTTTCCTTATGGAGATCACCTGAGAAGCAATTTTCTGCTGTACAGATTGAAGGTTGGACTAGATGATCCTAGAGGTCTTTTTCAACCTAAATGATTCTGTGATTCTGTGAATGGACAAAGGTTACCTCATCCAATGAGTTATATTAATTTCAATACATTTCCTGTTCTCCCTGTCTAGAAACCTAAAAATGTCACTCCAAAAAGTGAGACTATTTCTTAGCCCAGCACAGCCAACTACCTAGTAGTGGTTAGCAAACTCATCTAAAGGGAAAATATCCAAGTTCAATTCTTTACTCTGCCCTGCTACAGTGTCAGATTTAAACCCAAGTCACTCATTTATTTTCATTCAGTGAACAGCTACTTAGTGGTTCCAGTAGCATCCATCAGTCACATTGGTTGTGCTCAGAAATCTCACCTTGAGTGTGAATAACTTTGCTATAAAATGTTTCCATTTGGAATAATCATGATGAATAAGATTGTTGTCAAAACAATCTCTGCTGGTGCCTGACAAGCAACCGAGGACCTCTTACACAAATGTCTGCAGGAGCCTGTGCAGGGTAGGGACATTAAGTGTCAGGTGCTGATAAACATTTTCTCTTGTAAATCATGAGGAAAGCTCATTAAACTCCTGACCCTACAGCGCATGGAGTTTCCTCAGTTTCCTCTGAAGTCAAGGATAAATGGGACCTGCCTCCTGCTTCCCCAGTGGGGGGACACCAGCTCATGACAGCTTTTTGGTGCTCTGTAAATGCAAAAAAAACTGTAGGACATCAGCTGCCAGAAAGCTGCCTGAAGGTCAAGGAGTGCCTGTGGCCACATAGGCCTTTGGCTAGATCCACATTTATTGATGAGCCATGAATCCACCCAAAACCAGTTATAGCCTTTCCTGAGCAACCCTCAAGAACAAGACCATGCCCCAGGTACTCAGTATTACTGTCCGCACACTGAGAATTATAGGGTTTTTTCCCATTTAAATGCCACAGTAAATAGTAATGCCAAGGAAAAAACACATTGGAATGAGGCAAGGGGTGAACGACCAGACATTTTAGTTTTTAATTTTTGTTCATTAAACTTGAACTCAAAAGCTAAACAATTCTGGGACAGAGAGTGTTTGCATGGTTAGCTGTTGTGTGAAGTGTGTCTTGACATCAATTCTTTAGTACTTATATGAAAGTATAAGTTTCTGCATGCAATGTTTTAGAGGCACACAGCTTAAAATCACAGGTCTACAAGGCTTTTTTTTTTTTAAAAAAAGAACCCTATTATTACCACAATTATTGCTGCAAATAACATTTAACTGAAAGACATTAAAGGGAAAAAAACACACTTTCAGTTTTTCAGATTAAGTATTTCATTGTATGTTGTACAAAATATCCAATTTGCATCTCCCCACAGTACAGGAGTAAAATGTATTTTAAATAACAGCAAAGCCCAGCTATCACCGCAATGGATAAAGAGAAGGGACAGACACTTCGCAAACTCGTTCCTCTGATTTTAATTTTAAGCTAACTGTACCCTTAAGAGAAACAAAAGTTCGTTTGTTCCTGCTCTAACACTGCTCAACAGCTATAACGCAGCTAGAACAAATATGCAACCTGACCTGCTGTCTCGTACACATAAAAGAAACCCCGAAGTTAACGTAGCCCAAAGTCAAGCTGAGACATTGTCCTGAGTGTGGGTATTACTGCCCTGGTAAACAGAAACTGAAGCTTTTGATAACCAGGGATATTGTTAAAGTAATAGAAGTTCATAGAAGCTGTAACCAAGGAGAACTTAGATACAGAATAATTAACCAAGAAATTATGATCTCAGCCAAGAAAAAAGTGCCAAGATTCATTCAACTAATTTCAGAGGCTTTTTTCATGGTCATTAAAAAGACAGATAGGAGAAAAATGATCTTATCTTTTATTTCTCCTCCCACTGTGAAAAAGAGTGATTGCCATTACTGTCTGAGTGGATCTGTCTGTAATTACATTCATTGGTAAAAAGATAAGAGAGTTTAGGGTATAAAAATGAAATAACAAGCCTGATTCGTTGGTGTTGGCTGTTCACAGCAATATCACAGGGAATTTGTGCACAAAGACCAAAGACTGGAAAGCCCTGGTCGTTGATGTGAGGGAGGCCGGTACAACATCACATCCCTGTGACAGCACTCATCTCGTGGTCGAACCCGACTCAGCTTCTGCAGAACCACCTGGAAATTTTCAGGACTTCAAATCCACTGTGATTTTTATTTTTTCTTTATTATTTTCCATCTAGATTAATCTGAAAATCACTCTGTGAAAAGGACTCTGTGATTAGACCTGTGGAAGTTGAACATGTGTGTGGGTGCTCCAAACTATTCACAGTGGCCGTGGGCTGAATACAAGAGTGGGTGAAGTTTTTGCCGCAGAGGAAAAAGCATTTTAAAAATGGCAAATAACTTAAATAGAGACCATACCATCTTTGAACATTTTTTTCTGTTTCCTGAGAAATGCACTTCAGTTTTGTTTTTTTTGTGAAGTGTTTGTCTTATAGACTATTCTGTAAAGTGTGTTTTCATGGCTGAACCATATAAAGTTAAAATTAAATTTGATAACGCAGAAATTAAAAAGGTAGGCCAAATGGGAAAACTGAGGAGGCATAGAAACACCGTGCAGTTGACAAGAGTTAAAAAAAAAAGCCTCTTGACCCAGAATCAACATGTGTAAGTGCAGGAACAGAGACAAAGCCTGGTCTGAAGCACAAAAAAATGAGATAAAGTTTGGGGCTGGTCTACAGCCACTCCGTAAAGAGGCTGTGAACAGTTTGAAGCTGAACCCTAAAATAAATTTAGAGGTATTTAAGACTGAAGGCAACATGAAGGTGCTTCTTATTGAGGGCCCAAGATACAAGTATGGATAGATTTTGAATTTTTGCTTGCACATGCTGATTTAGAACTTGAGCCCATGACAAATCATGCTTAATAAACACTGTCTCATTCACAGTTAAATTCTGCTTTCAGTTTGAAAGAGAAGGCAGTAATGTTCCAATTGCTAGAAAATTTCTGAACAGAAGAGGGAAGAGAACTGCTTGCAGCTTCTGAGTGCTGTGTGCATTTGCGAAACTCCAAGGCATTTCTATTTTAATAAATGATGAGGGAACATGAATAACAAAATGTCTGCAAAGAATGACTTTACTGTGATCAGAGTGCTTTCCACCCGATTTTATAATTCATGGAAAAAAAACTATGCAGAACTAAAAAAAAAAAAAAAAGAAAACCAAAAAAAAGAGGTACCATATGGAATTAGTAACACATTAGACACAAGTAGCCTTGGTTCATGTAGCTCCCTAGATGACACACCTAGCCATCTCTGGAGGCCTGCTGCTTGGAAAAACTCTGCTAATACACAGCTTGTGCTAGTCAAAATTTGAGCTTGGTGCTTAGTGGGCAAAGCCCTATGCAATGATGAAAAGTCCTGGGCCAAGCTTCTCTGGATACAAAAGTCCTCTAGACTCATTTTGTCATGCATTAGTGTGGAAGAGGCTAGACCAAAAGCCTGTAAGATGCCTTGTGGGCTGGGGACTGTTCCCCAGGGCAGGGAGCCCATGACCGACTACAAGGCAAGACAACATTGGGACGAACCTGCACGTGTTCAGACATGGAGTTATAAAATGAATGTGGGGCCTTTTTCAGAGCTTTTGCTGCAGGCTGGAGCTCTGCCTTCACATGGCATGGTGCTCCTGCAGCCCAGATGGGATGGTGCCTGCAGGAGTCTGCTGTTGCACGCTACACCCAAGTGTAGCTGCCTCAAGAAAGGAAAGGCCACAGGGAACAAAAGGGAATAAAATATTAATTTAAATCGTATTTGATAAATTTTTTATATGGCAAGACCAATGAACTGAAGGCAAAAGCTACATTCATTAGAAAATGGAATTACAATATTTTGTGAAATGAAACCAAAGCTGGGATTTTGAAGAGAATGGTTCTGTGCTCTACTCCAGCGGCAACATTCTGACTCACTCCTTTCAATGAATAATAGCCCTGTGTTCCACTCCTTGGTGCATTCACGTAATTTACATTAATTTATGAACACAGCTCTCTTTTACTGGATAAGCTGCTTGTCAAGGTGACATACAGCTATTGTAGCTTCACACAGAATCTGTGACAATTAGAAGATTTTCCATTTTACCTATTTTCATTCTGAAAATGCTAAATATGGCAAATCAAGATAAAATATTGACCCATCTGTGAAAATAAATGTGATTCAGTTTGAAGAATAGGGCATTCTTCACACAGGAAGAACATGACATCCTTTTTTTTAACCAGTGTTTTGCAGGCCTAAGGTTAATGTGCAGTATGAATTTGTTCCTGCTGGCAAAGGGCTTATCAACATACAATAATTTTTCCTTCGGAGCTAAGAGGAAATCATATATTTTCCTTCAAACTGTAAGGTATGTGTTGAAATAAATAAGTGTTCTCACCTCTCCTACACTGTTTTAGGAACAGAGAAAGCAGCAAGTTGTAAGGACTGATGTTCTAGTTTAAATTTTTTATTATTGTTGTTTATTTTCTACTTAATTAGCTAGAACCATGCAAGGTGGACAAACAGATTAAATCGGAACATGTCATTTCTGTTGCATGCTATCTGTAAGATAGGGATCTTATTTATTCCAATCTTACTGGTAACATTGTTTAAAACATCTATGTTAAAAAAAAAAAAACCCAAAACCAAAACAAAAAAACACTCTGAAAAGTTTTTGTTTGGCTTACACATCCGTATTCTGAAACCAGGGAAAAAAAGCTTTGATTACACAGTCTTTGCAGAAACCACCAAGGCACATTTGCTGACTTGGATAATGAGAGGAAAGAACACTTAGGTCGCAGTCTTAATTCTCCAGTATACAATGGTGGTTCTTTTCCAAACCCCAAAAGATAACATTTGGCCTTTTCTGTTATTAACAAAATCTGTAGGAAACTCATCCTCTAAATACACCTCAGTTTTCTTAAAAACTACAGAGAATAAATGGGGCACCCTGAAATTACCTCAGCTGGGAGCTGCGTGGCCGTAATGAAGGGCTGTGGGTGCAAGCCTCCGCAGGTAACTCAGAGCAACAGTTCATGAATTCTCCACGAACCTGTGGCTGCCAGGCGTGATCGTTCACTCTTTGTCTCATTCTGCACCAGTGACTTCCTACTTTATTTTGTTGTTTAGTCTGAACAAGAAATAATCATATGCAGAGTTATTTATGCATATGCTTGGTGTCTTAGAGCCTGCCAAGCAAGTTGCTGCTGACATTCCCTGCTAACAGCAGGTTCCTGGGATCTGCTTTCTCCATCACCCTGTCCTCCCCTCCCTGTCCCTTAAGGCAGTGTGCCCACAGCCAGCAGCTGCTGCTGAGGCTGTCAAGGTGACTGGAAAAGCTGAGCCACAGGTTTGGGGTGTGTTTTTTACAGCTTTAAAATCTTATCTTTCCATGTCAGTAGGGGTGGAGAGAGGGCCACTCAAGACTAGCTCCCAAACACACTCAAGCTTGTCTGTAGCTTTTAACTTATGTTTCATGCTTTCTCAAGCTGCTGTTTCATCATGTTTCGCTTTCTCTAGAACCTTTTGATGGGCTTCACTCAGGGTCTTGGGCTGGCCACCTTGTTTACTTATTTATTATCAAGCTGTTTCCTACAGCGGAGATTTTTGGCAGCTATGACTCCACCAAGCCACTGCAGTTCTGAGTAGCACTAACAGTGGCACTTGGCATTCAAGACAAACGTGATTTTTCTAAAGGTAATTTTTTGTTCTACAGTTTTTCTGGCTAAATAGTGTACTTGCTAGTTAAGGCATATCAAAGGCATGAAGATCTCTGAAGATGGAAAAAAATACCCAGTTTTCTTCTTAGATCACTGATTTATTTCTTCTACAATTGGAACTTTGGCTCTGAAGCACTGCTAACACTGAACTGGTTCTCCCTACCTTTTAACTTCCTCTTCCTATTGCTTTATAGCTGTGTTGCAACCAGTAGTAGGGTCAGACCTAAACTATGGAGCAACAGCTGAGTACATCTACAGACCCTCAGGGCTATCATCTGCCAAGGCCTCTGGGGTACTAATACCAAACTAAGCACCCGGTCACTTTACAGCATGAGTTGAAAATCTTGTGGATCCACTCTTGTGGACCTCAGCAGACTTCAGCAAATGGTTCCTTATGCATCTGCCCTGGGCATTGTCCCTGCACTTTTCCCTCATCACTGCCTTAAGAGCTGCCTGAGGGCAAGATTTACTATGGAGCAGTGTCTGTGTGTCACTGACTACCCAGAGGACCAGACAACTTCTGTCTCTCAGGGGGAATCCATGCACCAGCAAGCCCACAGTACATGTGATGCTCTGTGCCTGTGTGAGTAGAGGGTAGTTGACACCAGGGCACCCAAAAAAAGATTGTGTTTCCACACAGCTGCTCATGCAGTCAGCTACCAGGCTACAAAGGATATTCACTTAAATTTTTCAGAAACATGTGAGTAAATTTTCTATGTTTATTCCCTACCTTGATTTTTTTTTTTCCTATTCAGTCTGTCAGTGTGAGTTTTAGCTTTCATATCCCAGCTGGCAGGGGTTTTGTTTGATGTTGCTATTAATTCTGCTGGATTATAAAGCACTTCTGTGAAGGATGCTGTCTGAATGAGCCGTGTTGTTATTTATCAGTGCACACATATTTGCACACCGATCATGAAGGACAAGATGATTTCTGTTGAAGCTGGGAAAAGATAGCACAGGTATCATTTGTTCAGGCAGAGAGTAACCTTGAAAGTGCCAAGAGAGAATGAAGTTGCCTCACTTGCTGGGGGATGGTAGGGAAATCTGCTGTGCTGAGCAAGAGTGAGCAGTATTTAGTGAATATTAAAGGAGAGGCAGGTGATTCTCTATTTTAAGGCCAGATTCTGGTTGTACAGTACCTCTGCTTTCAAGGCATCATCCTCTGCCACAAAAAGTATATATATATACTCCTTTTACCTAAATACAGTCAGTATGACTGATGTAAGAATTTTCTATCTAGGCATACATTTGTATGAGTACTACAAATACGTGTGTATACATAGTATTGTACCTATGTGTACATGAAATCTTTACTAGTTTGCCAATTATTTGTATTATAAACTCAGAATAAGGTTGTAGTAGTTTACATATTTACAGGTAACTATTAACTATTCAGTATTGAGAGTAGAATAAATCTCCTGCCCATTTAACAGTAAGGCAGGACTTAAGAGTACAGCTGGAGACACAGGATATTTATTTTGCATCTCTTTGTAGTTTGTCAAAACTTTTCTGAAGGTACATTTTTTTTCTCAAAAGGTGCTGATTCAGCTAAGCTGAAAACTCTTGGTTGAATTGAAATAATTTGTTTTCATGCAGCTGAAAGATTGTTTTCTTTACCTGGTGGAAATGTAGAGGATTTGATGAAATTGGAACGGATCATGTCAGCTTTACATTCCCTGTAGAAAGACAGAATCATGTAACTTCTGAGTTCCATCCTATTCACTTAATCAGATTGACATGCAATTTTTATTTGGTCCCATAGGGAATACCAGCATGTCTATTTTACTGTCCTGGTTCTAACCAAGCAAACAGAACCTGGTGAAATCAGAATTTCCTAATGGTGTGAGAAATGAGTTTCACTGACCCTAATTCTCACATATTGAAGTTTGTTTTGATGAAAACATGATTAATTTTTCTATTTGTTTCTGTCGGTTTTGCATCCAGTGTAGCGAGTGCTACACCCCTGTCAATGTCCTTTGACACAATCTGAGTGCAGAAGGAGACTGACTCAGAAGGGGAGTAGATGGATGCGAGCAATTCTTCAGGGTAGAGGAAAAGCAGGCCTGAAGAGATGTGCTCAGAATCACTAACGAATTGTCTGTGCTGGATCAAAATACCGGAATTCAGGAGTTTCTGCTCCTTCCTCTCTTCTCAGGCCCCAAGGCTGAGAGACATATTTTGGCAGCCATCCATACAGGTAGGGGAAAGAGAAGCAATTGTTGGCAGCTGACTGCAGAGGGTCATTTGTAAAACAGAAATATAGAAGAGCTTGCCTGGACTTTTTTTTCCCCTCTTAATTAGGTGATTTGTGACTATATTCTTATCAGTGACCTTGTTCATGCATCTATAACTATTCTCATTAAGCTTCTGAGTTATCCTTGGGATTTGCCTAATGAGAGTATGCACTACCAGGACATCAGATGCATTGCACACTAGCCCCCACTGGTAACATACTTTGCAGAGAGAACATAGTCTATATGGGACTGGACGGGAGAGAAGAAATGGGCTACGTGAAACAGACACATTCATCGATCTCCATAATGTGTTTTCCAATACTCAATTAATCAATAAACCTGAATGGCAACAAGGCAGGGTGCTTCAGTGCCCTCCATAGGCAGAGTGTTTCTGTGCCCTCCATGCTGGAACATGCAAGGTGCAGGCAAGCAGGAGGGATGGGCTACAGCTGAGAGGTGTTTGCCGCACACTGCAAATGCTATTATGGCAGTAATTATTTTAACACATATGTTTTGGTCTGTCCATTACTTAGAAGCATCAGCTTTCAACAATTAACAAAAAAAAAATAGACTCTAATTTCATTACACAAAATAGTTGGGAAATGAACCACAGAGTATCATGAGCCATGAAGTATTTATTTTGATTCCTTAAAGTGGAACAGAAATTAGAATTCTAAAGGCTATTTGATGAGAACAAGAAAGACCTGAGGGAAATTGAATCACGTATGAGGGAGAAAGTGATTCTGCTTTGACTTAATCTCTGCTGTAGTCCTCAGTACTCATACAAATGATGGGTAAAATGCTGACAGATCAAAAAGGGTCCATTTTATACAAGTGCAAAAGATGCAACAAAGTATAGACTTGAAGAGAATCTCTCTGAGTTATCCATGCACAACAATTTCCATGCTTGCAGCCCAAGCTAGTACTGAAATTTGCAAGGAACTGATCTAGCATAGGTCTAAATAATATCTTGCAGGCATAAAGCCCTCTTACAATATGCAAAAGCTTTTAGCCTGGGTTTGATGACACTTTAATTTGGCAGCAGTGCATTGAGGCAAGCTCTTGCTGGTGTGCTTATGGGGTACCACAACAAGATACCCTCAGCTATGCAATGTGTTGTGTTTGGCTGTCTTGGATGTGTCTCACAAGCAGTGTGTTACCCTGGCCTTTGACCATCTTTTCCAAGCTTTTCTTGTGGCCTTGCCTTGGGAAAGTGGGGAGCAGTGATATGCCAGCTCCATGATGGGAAGCCCACAGGCAATGGCAAGCTCACCACTGGATGCCAGACACATTGTCTTCTCCTGGGCATCATTCTCGAAATGTTAAATTGTTTGACTTGTCACATCGCTCACTATGCAGCCAATGTTATGACCTTTCCATTAATGACAGCTTTTGCTGTTTACTTCAAAGCTGATAGAACTGCTGTTCTCCGTGGGTCCTATAGTGGCAGTGTTACTAATACAAACAGGCCGCTTCCACTCCATCATGTTTACTGAACATGGACTCAATTTTATGAATCCTCCCCAGTGCCAAGCAGCAGGCCTTTGTGCCACTGGGGACTGGGACAAGGTTAGAAGTGATGGCAAGGCAGCTCAGCCCAGAATTAATGAAAGTATGCTTGATTGCTTCATCTGCTGCCAAGTTACTCCCAGCCTGGAGCAAAAGCAAGGCCTGGGGATAGCCACGTCACTGAAGGAAGCTTATTTGAAAGCTGAGGACTGTAGAGGAAGAAGTACAAGAAAAAACAGCTTTCCCTGGATATGTCTCTCATTTTTCCCCTCTTTCTGTCTTTCCGTCCACAAGGAACTTGAAACTGGCAACCAGCAGTGAAAACTGCACACTACCCTTCACCCAGAGCCCTGAAAGTGGATGAAACATCACTGTATGCTCAGGTCTTCCCATTCTTACTATATTGGCTTCTCTCTTTTGCTTTGGGTAGCTTGATGTTCAGTTTGTCCCAGGAGAGAGCCTTAAGGCTTGTGATATGAATATATTAGCTGTATTCTTCTCCCTCTTTGTGTCAGATTTGCCTCTTCGTCATCATATTCCCCCACCACTTCTGGGGGGGAAACTGAACTCTAAATATATTCTCATTTAGTACTCAAAAAAAATTAGTTCTGCAAATGCTGAGGCTATTCTCCCTCCATCCGTAGTTCCTGAACAGATGTACTCCAAGAGCTGGACTATTTTTCAAATGATACATCCCCACTCTGGGACCAAGGGTTGCAGGAAGCACTATTACACTGCCTTGCAGAAATGGCTTGCCTTTAGACCTTGCATTCAGAACTCAGAGGGCAAGAAGGCAAACTCTACTAGCTGCTTTTCCCCTAAGCTGGAGCACAGAGAGCAGGCAGAAAAGCAAATTACATCAAGTATGAATAAACAAGGAGCAGGACCACCTCATGCATCCCAGGGGTACAGTCAGTTCCTTATATACAATCTGCTTGCTATGGGGTTATGGCCAAGCCAGGGTGCGGCCAGCAAGTTTGATGTCAACAGCCTTGTATGGTAATTCCAGAAGGAATTCAGGAGGGCTAAACATACTGCCAAGGCTATACCAAATGCTAGTTATTAGTGTGTCAACCATGTGACCCCAACTCATTTAGCTTCTCTGTTGTCTTGAGAGGGTAGCTTACAAGCTAAGCTTCCTCTTGATGCTGGTGGGAACCAGTTGCCTGTTGAGACTTCATATGAAGAGATGAAAGTGGGCTCCAAAGTGCTCCAGGATCCATATTCTGTGTCATGTTTAAATTGGATTTTGGTTGCTCTGTGTTTTTTACAACCTGGATTAGAGGCATTTACAGTTGCATGTCTCCTCTGTTACAGTCTCTGTGCTGTAGGGAGAGGAGGAGGAGAAGCAGCAAAACCACAGCAGCATTAAGGAGCACAGCAATGTCAGTGCCAGCAGGCAGAGAGGGCTGACATGCAGAGAGAGCAATTTAGCCGTGCTGAGCCAAGGGCTCACTTCAGCTGAACAGAGCCAGATATAAACTTTCCTTCCCAATAAGTGCCTTTATGTTATGCTTTCACAGCAGCTAAATAAGGGTACCGTGGCAGAATAATTAAAGCTAGGGAGGTTTACAACTTTCAGCAGGATCGCGTACTGCTTTGACTGAAAATATGTCCTTTGGCTGTGATCTTAAAACCAGTTGAATACGTGAGAAGAGTGATACTACAATTTTCTTTTTTTTTAAATATATTATAAAATTGATAAACAGAGGCACTCAGTCAACTTTTGAGCTAAATACCCAGTGGAATGTGATACTTGGATAAATGGCTTAAATAAAGAATTGCAGTTATCTTGCCCATAAGGTGTTAATAAAGATTCTCTACCTCATTTCAAACTGTAGGGCTTATGTAGGAGTGGTATAACTCTATGGTGTCAGGGCAATACTGAGTGCAGCCAAAAGAAGACCTGGAAATGAACATTGATTTAAAGTGAATATGTACTGTGGCAGATATGCTTTTAGAATAGGACTGCCTTTGCTTTAGCAGGTGCAGCCATAATGAAGCCAAGGGGATTCTGCTTGCTTGATTTGTTCTACACAGTTTATCTGCTGGAGCTTATAAGCGAGTTGGGAACTACACTATTGTTACAGTGATTTTTAAAAATTATTTTTTCATAGATTAGCTCAGATATAATTCTGCTCACTCAGTCCTCCTCTGTTCTTCAGGTAGAGCTGTGTATGCCAAACTACCAAAATTTAATGGGAGCTATGTGTTCATGTCTGTGTTTTTCCATTGCTCTCATTAGATCAGCTGTGTTTGACCAATGGAAAAAATATTCCTCACACTAAGGCAAAGGAAAGCTATACCCCGAAGCAATATGCTCATGATATTAAATATGGAGATTCTTTCCATCTAATATGTAACATTGGAATGAATTTGCAATTATTGCATCTTTACCAAAAATACAGAATTCTCAAGCCATAAAGTTATAAATTATAAAAGCACAACATGCATATGGGATTTTTTTCAAGCAACTGTTGTACTTCTATTTCTAAGAAAAAGGGATTGTGCTTTATCTAGATATATTATTTTTCTTATTTAAGAGACAAAAGTCATATTAGCAATATTTCATTTCTTCACTCTCCCATCCTCTAAAAAATTCCATTAATACTTATCTCTCAGCATTTCCTCTAAAACAACTAGGTTATGGTTTAATAGCTTTATCTTCTTCAGTTAATTCCCCATAATTTAGAGAATTCCCAGTCTGACAGTGCCTTGGACTTTTTACAGTGCCCCTCATCAGAGGATCCCAGAGCCCTTTACCAGCAAGTCTAAATACAAGTTCACATTACCTCAAGCAAAGAAAGACAAATTAAGAAGAATTTGTATGCGGGAGGAAACATAGTGGCAAAGGCTGAGGTACCAAATGCCTTCTTTGCCTCTGTCTTTAATGGTCAGACCAGTTTTCTCAGGGTACCCAGGCCCCTGAGCTGGAAGACAGGGACAGGGAGCAGAATGAACACCCCATAACCCAAGGAGAAATGGTCAGTGACCTACTACACCACTTAGATGCACGCAAGTCTATGGGGCTGGATGGGTACTCAAGTGTACTGAAGGAGCTGGTGGAAGTGCTCACCAAGCCACTTTCCATCATTCATCAGCAGTCCTGGGTAACAGGGGAGGTCCCAGTTGACTGGAGGTTAGCAATGGGATAGGGCTGGATGGAGGATCTAGAGAACTACAGGTGTGTCAGTCTGACCTTTGTGCCAGGGAAAATAATGGAGCAAATAATCTTGAGTGCTGTCACATGCCATGTACAGGACAACCAGGTGATCAGACCCAGTCAGCATGGGTTTGTGAAAGGCAGTTTCTAGTTGACTAACTTGATCTCCTTCTATGAGAAGGTGACCCACTTAGTGGATGAGGAAAAGGCTGTGGGTGTTGTCTACCTAGATTTTAGTAAGGCCTTTGACACTGTTTCCCACAGCATTCTCCTGGAGAAACTGGCTGCTCATAGCTTGGATAGGTATACTCTTTCCTGGGTAAGAAACCGGCTGGATGGCTGGGCCCAAAGAGTGGTGGCAAATGGAGTTAAATCCAGTTGGCAGCCGGTCACAAGTGCCACTTGGGCACAGTGGGTCACTGAGCCCCAGGGCTCAGTATTGGGGCCAGTTCTGTTTAATAACATTATCAATGATCTGGATGAGGGGATCAAGAGCACGCAGACAACACCAAGTGAAGTGAGTGTGTCAATCTACTTGAAAGTAGTGAGGCTTTACAGAGGAATCTGGACAGGCTGGATCAATGGGCCAAGGTCAGTGGTATGAGGTTCAACAAGGCCAAGTGCTGGCTTCTGGACTTGGATCACAATAACCCCATGCAATGCCACAGGCTTGGGGAAGAGTGGCTGGAAAGCTGCCTGGCGGAAAAGGACCTGGGGGTGTTAGCCAACAGGTGGCTGACTATGAGCCAGCAGTGTGCCCAGGTGGCCAAGAAGGTAAATTAGCTGGATATGTAGAGTGGTAAACCAGCAAATCTTAGGAAGATGCATTCACCCTAATCCGCCATAATAATTAGCCAAATGATGAAGTCAGATCAGAAGCAGGTGTGGATTCTTTGGACCTATTCATTATAAACACAAGAATCAAGAGTCCCTGAACACTGTGCTGTATGTGCACCTTGAATCCAAGTCTCAGACCTGAGCTTGGGCCTCCCTTCTGGTGTGATATTAGCCTTCTGACCAGTGCAGATCTGGAAACATCCCTTGCAGCTATGCAAGTTACAGGCTGGGGAAATTTCCCTCTTCTGAGGCACTGAGCCCGGTAGGCCACCAGCAGTTCTACCTGGTCCCCTCAAACACCGAGGGACAACCTCAACAGGAAAGTAAAAGGGAGGTTTGGCAATGCCAGCTCACTGCAGCCTGATCGTGGCAGTAGAGGTTCTCCTTGCAAGTTCATTGATAAAGCATTTGTAAATGAAATTGGAGTCTTAAGCACTAAAACTGAAACTGGCTTTTGAATTGGAGACCAGCACACTGGGATGCTACACAGCACAGAAGTCAGATCCAAGATCAGCCTGTCTGTAATTGCTAATGGCTTAACCCAAACAAGATAACCGAAAGGCTTTCACCGGCCCTCTGATTCCAGGTCAAACCATTACAGGAAAGAGCGAAAATAGAGTATATATTGATATCCAGGTGTCCATATTTACTGGGGTAAACCAGAAATAATCCTGAGGATGCCAAGCTATTTGTGGCGAGTTAAGGCAGGTAGTACTTTCAGCTCAGTATCAAAAAAGTAATGAAAGCTGATGTATTTGTCAGGTAACAGAAAACTCTGTTGGATATGGGACTGTAGTTGCTGCCTAGTTACATAGCTGTGCCCTCTTAATTAGCAGTATGTGTTGAATTAACATTTTAGGAATTCACAGAGGAATAATTAATATGCTAATGTTGTTGGTAATAATCTACACAAAAGCTTTATAACGAGATTGGTGGTTCAGTCTGACCAAAACAATTTAAAAGCCTCAAATAAGCAGTTCCTTCTCTTCAGAAAAAAGTATCTCTAATATCAGTATCCCAACAAATGGCTTGTTATTAGCACCAGCAGTAAAACAAGGAAGAACATCAAGTTAGTAAATTTTCAGTAGAAGGGCAGCTGTGTTTTGTTTTATAGCCATCTTCATTGGAGAGTATGTGCAAGAAGAGGAGAGGTAGCATAGCATGACTGGTTGACAGCATACAATCCTGCAGGCAGGAGATAGCCTTCTCCTTTTTCTTCAAAGTCCACTTCCTGAAGGCCAGAGGGTAAGTATCTCCAGTCAGGCCTGGAGGTGATGCTTCCTCTGCATTGCCTACACAGGATGGATTTAGCCTGAATCAGGAGTTGTCATCTCCGGAAGCAAGATCCTCTCTCCCATGTTGCACCTCTCTCCCATGTTGATTGCAACTCAAAGCCGCAGTACCTTGTACAAAATATTTGGAGCCTTTCTTTCTTTAAACAGATGTTGGATTGTGTGTTTTGGTGGGAATAAGGACTTTCTTTCTAAAATACTTTTCCTTTTATTGGAAGCCCAGATAAGGGTAAAAAAAACATACCCCTGGTTGAACAATGGAATTTTCAAGTGTCCGTAGTAACCAGAATACAGAGACACTCTAGAAGATCAGAGGAAACTCAAAGGACATAGAGTTTGACTTCTAAAGTCAACACACAAGGAGGAAAATAGGTGCACTTGTGAACATGAGCTGGAGAGAAGGATGTAGCTGAAGGGAAAAAAAAATGCGACAACATATTTCACTAGGATTAAGTATTGGTGTCCTGAGAGCTCACCCAAGAGTAGCGACATGTGCATGTTATAAAGAACCTTGCAACATCCAATGTAATGTATTTACCCCCTACACAGAAAGGGTAACGTTAAAAAGAAGTGACAAGCTGCTGTTAAACAGTTGCTGTTCACTCCTCCAGAGGCAGATGAATAACTCCAACCTAGTTTTATAAATCAAAATCATTCAGGCATAGTCCTGACTACGTTTGCCCATGTATCTCAATGCTAATACAGCCAAGCCTCCGACCTCCTTCAGGATTACTGAGGGAGGAGGTCCCTAGGGATAAGCTGTAGGGACAGCAAACGGGACAGGTTTGAAATCCTTAGAGGGAAAACTGCATCCATACAAACATTTTTAAAGTGGTAGGTGTTGGTTTCCTACGCAATACAGGTTTATGTTAAAAATTTACATAGCCAGATGCTGTAAATATAAATCAGTATATGCGTGCTCATTTAAGAAAAAATAAACCATTGCAAACATTCTACTGGGAAAGCTAGACTATATTTTTCAAGTTCCCTAAAGCCAAGAATTTCCCATCAGCTTCATTTAAGAGGTAATACATATTTGTTTTTGCTCTAGGAGGCAGAGGCACTAAATCAGAAGGGAGTTAGGAGGACTCTGTCTTGCAGGACTCAAGGGGATTCTGCATATGTTGCACATAATAAACTCAAATTCAGCACTTTTTAGTGTTGTTTTCTGTTGTTTTCTGGCTGCAACCAGCCTTGATTGAGACACAGCTACCTTTGCAAATAGTACTTTGGGTTCTGTGCCAGAGAACGGTAATGGTAATGACAGGTTTCATTGCAAAGACACAGTAAGGTTAATCAAAAAGCAGATTACATGATTCTAACCTCTTTTTAAGCTGAGTTGCGTAAATAGTGGTATGAGGCTGCTGAACGGCTGTTTTGCATTATGGCTATTAATGACAGTGAAGGTCAGTAAGGAAGAACAAGCTGATATTCTCTATACAGTGTGTCCTAGAGACTGCTGCTTTGTCAGAGCAATGCAAGGCAATGCCCTACCTCTCTCCACTTACCACTTTGTCAAACAGTGTTTCAGCTGTTGAAAACATTAAGTAAAACCAATTGCAGTGCAAATTGGGTGCAGGTGGCAAGGTGTTGCCAGGGGTTTGTTGGGGGGCTGTTATCTGGTGAAAGTCTTCTTAAAAACTCTTCTTAAGAAGTGGCTAGTGGCTGCCCTGCACTGGACACAACCAGTTTCAGACATCTCTGCAAAGGACCTAGTGCAGAACATGGCTGAGCCCGTCAGCTCTGGATGGATATATTGGGATCAGCACAACTCCTTGTGATCCTTGAGGTGGGAGAGGAGTTGGGCATGAAAGAGGGAAGCTGAGCCTAGGAAAAAAGCAGAAGTGCAGGTAGGGAGAAAGAATTGTTTTCATTTTTTTTTCTTTGTTTCTCGCTATGCAAATGTCTTTTAACTGGCAATAAATTAAGTTAATTATCATAGAATCATAGAATGTTAGGGGTTGGAAGGGACCTCTGGAGATCATCGAGTCCAACCTCCCTGCCAAGCAGGACCATAGAATCTAGGGCAGGTTACACAGGAACGCATCCAGATGGGTCTTGAAAGCCTCGAGAGGAGACTTCACCACCTCTCTGGGGAGCCCGTTCCAGTGCTATTACTATGCCCAAGTTGAGTCTGCTTTGCCCGTGGTGGCAGTTGGTAAACAATCTTTTTGTCTTTATCTCAACCCACTAGCTTTATCATCCTATTTCCTCCCCCTGCCCCTGTGGAGGAGGGAGAGTGAGAAGGCAGCTGGGTGGGTGTCTGTCTGATGGCCAAGGTTAACACAAGCAAATATCTAAGAAGTGGATTTACTTAGTCCTTTCTCTTTTGAGTTCTATGTCTGACACCAGCTGCCTCCCTGCATTGCACTTCATGTTCTACTCTTGTCTCACTGCCAATTTTACAGCACCACTGCCTCTGAGCTAGGAAGAGTTGGATTGCTCAAAACTGTATGGTGAGGAGGAATAATCTGGTCCACCTGTGACAATGTGGGGATTTAGGAAGGACGAAAGCTGATGCTTGGAACATAATAGGGTGGAGAGAAAGTGGTATGGTACACAAATCAGCTAAGGTAGAGGTTTTCTGTGTGGCTGGCACAAAAGCAAGTGCCTGCTGTCAGGTGGCTTCACGTCCATGTTCCTCTTTACTGGTAGTGTAGTGGATGTACAGTCAAGCCTCACTAACACAGTACCATATTTTGTGTCTGTATGCTTATTACAGTAGGGGGTCCTATATGTGTCTAAAAAAAATGTATGGGAAGGAGAAAAACTTTTATTCAGCTGCTTATCTGCCTGGTATTACTACTAAAATATTGATATCACCAAAAATTATTTTTATAATTCAAACCATTATTTTCATACAGACCTATCCAGTTTTTGTGTATGGTATTCCTGGGTTTGTTTGTTCCACATGACAATGGGTTTGCACATGTTACAGACATTTATTTTTTTTCTTGGAAAGGATTTCATTATTAGTAACAGCTTCCTGTAGGACACCATGTTTCTCTGTGCTAGTTTTTCAAGTGCATTTTCAATACAACATTTATCAATATAGCAAATCAAGACATACTCTGAGATAATTATTACATAAATGACAGACCCATTTTCCTGAGAGGATCTTTTTGGAAAAGGACTATTACTGGAAATTTGGAAACAGGTTTTCATGTGTAAGCTGTTAGCTGCTTTGCATCTTCTCCCATTTGTTTGTTTTGACAAACATTGCGGAATTCTTGCTGCGGAGAAAGTTGAGAACCAGTTTATATGGCCAGGGAGTTCATTGCAAAAGTTTGTAGTTGAGCAGATAGTTGCTTTTTGAGTGGTAATTGATTGCCAGAGTCAGCTACTGACCATCAGCATTTCTTTTTACAGTGTATTTTTAACAAGGATTTCATCAGAAATGAATGACTGTATCAGGCAAATATTTGGCATGTTGAGGGCAATATCAGAATTTACTCATCCAGGAAGTGAAGAGGGAGTAGGGCAAAGCTTGGATCAATATTTACCTCAAGGGACAATTCATTTTGTTATTAGTCAGAAGGGGGAGTTTGTATAATGAATTTCTATATGTTAAAGCCAAAAAGAGGTGAGGCATCTCTGCCAGTGTGCAAGCACCAAGGTGATTTCCTCTCTTCCTTTGCATTCTAGCATAAACACTTTGATTAAAAGTTAGTGACAAATAAATTACAAAGCTGATGAGATGGTTAGGCCAGGCAGCTGAGTGAATTGAGCCATATTCAATGTTGTATCCTACTAAATATACCCTCTCTTATAAATAATCTGACACTGTGAAGTGCTTCTACATCTGAGCTGTAAAGGTTTTCTTCTTTACCTGTATCTGTAGAGCTACTGAACCTTCACTGAAGTGGATGGTGTCCCATCCAGCACAGAGTCTATCCCACTCCTGTTTGGGAATATTCTATTTAGTGTTAGAACCCCCTGCCTTATAGCTGTGAGCCAGAGTCTATAGAAGTGTAGCCTAAGATGCGTCAAATCACAGGTAAAATCACAGACAGGTGAGTGTCTCTTTGTTACACATGCTGCCTTTCATCCTACCACAAATGCAAGCATCTGGATTGCTCAAATTGAAANTTATTGAAGTGACCCAAAGCCTTGATGAAACTGATGGGCCATAGTCACTTGGTGTGGGTACTTTTTATAATATACTGTGTAAATGTTAATTCTAGCCATTGCATGAAGTGGAATATATCTGGAAAACACTTCTTTCTTTTCAAAACTGATATATTATGAATAATCATGTTATCTTAATTCCTATTTCTATTTTAGCAATGATTATTTGACATGATTTTTATTTGTTGACTTTCTCTTAGAATCACCTAGCAGACAGGCATCTATCAGCAGTGCCCTATGATCTTTCCTAAGAGCTTACAGATGGGGTAAAAGACTTTCTGAAGGTCACACAAACACTGCAGTGCAGTGTCAGGATTATAGTTTTATGATGGAAGAGTTCCTTTTATGTCAGATCTATTCATAAGCATAAAGGACAAATTCTCTTTCAATTAAAATTCCTAAAGTATCCAGGGTGGAGTTAGACATCTCACCACTCTGGAATGCCAGGCCCTGCTTCTGGAGCTGATGAGGAGCACAGCTGATCTGAACAGCTTCTCATGATCCAGGGAGGCTGAGACTTCAGATACACATTCAGATGGTACCTGTGTGCCAGCCAAGCCTCCATGCCCAGCTGGATGTGGCCTGCAACAAAGAGCAGCAAAACTTATGAAAACATCATAATTTAACTGTGGATCTGAGCCCTATATCTCTATTCAAAATAGTCCTTGGGTTCCTATGCTGTCCAGGTGCCTTTGACAATTTCACTCTCTATACTGGTAAATAAAAATATGGAAGCTTAAAAGTTGTCCAGCTCTCCATGTATCTTATGCCACCTTCTAAGAGTCTGGAAACCCTTAAAATGACAAGAAGCGTGTCAGAATGACCACGTTAAATAAACAGCGATTAACAGTGCTCACTAAAAGTAATTTGCATCCCAAGAAATAGAAAGTAAGTGTTCACTTCATAGATGAGTATTTTAAATTAAGCTCTTCATCTTCAGGAATATAAGAGCCAATTTTCCTCATTCAAGGTCTAATCAACACCTGCAGAGACAGCATTATGTTATTTGTGTTTGTAGAAACCTCGGTGCACCTCCCTTAACTAATGGGCTGGAAGGTTTAGTACTGATAGGTCTAAATTTGCTATTAGTGATTATAACAAAGTTAACAAGGCAATGGATTAAAGAACTGTGGACTTCCCCAAAGCGTAAGCAGAGGACTCACCTTGCCTTTGAAACATGGAGCCCTTGCTGCAACTTGCATAAACAGTAGAACTCAATACAAAAGTGAAGCACAGAAAGTTTTATTTGTAATATTTGTCTTACTCAAAGTGGGGGATACTTCTAATTTCATTTTAAACTTCTTGAAATGAGGGTCTATTAGACCCAAATACTCTGTTTCTCCTGCAGTTAGTGCAGAATGGCAGGTAATTTCAGATAATGATTCTTTCTTCTGACTTTAAGCAGCTAAGAGTGCCTGTCTTTGTTCACAGAGCGTAGATAGGTTATATGGACTGTAGAGATTTGGACAAGTCACTTGGATCTAGGTGCTTATTTTTCAAACATCTCTTAAGTCAAAGTGTGATTAATCCTAGTCCAAAATGAAGTGCTTCTGAAATAAAATTACTGGAGACAAAGATACTTTGGGGTAACACAGAGAGCATCACCTACTCTACAACAACTCAAAAGCCAATGGAAGCCCTTGTTTAAGTAATTGAACTCCCTTCACAGTATGCTCTGTCAGCAAACTACCCCTTCTACAATAGCCTCAGCTCTGGGAGTCTTTGCAGGCATGGAATAAGAGGAGATATGCCAACAGTGCTTGAAACACAGACCCATACAAAGCTTACAAATGACAGAGAATGGCTTATTTTGAAAGCTTCTATTATTACAGCTCTTCAAGTAAGCTGAAAACCTTTTTCTCGAGGCACAGAGGGTTTCTCTTTAGTTTCTATGTCAATAGATTTCTCCACAATAGTATTTCAAATCCCAGATATAGCTGCAGTTTGTATTCATGTTTAGGAAGGGATTTAGGCTGAAAAGTGGAACTTTACGTAAGAGTGTCTCTCATCTGTCAGAAAAAGCTATGTTGCAGCAGGATGCTGAAAATGGGATATAGTGAATGGAAGGATATGGGAAACCAAAATACCTTCACCAGCCTCCTTAACACCCTGTCCTTTTCCTTGATCAGTGATAGGCAATCCTCAGACATTTTGACACCTGCAAGAGCATAAGAGAAGCAACAAGTGGCATCTTTCTTTGAAGAAGGTGGAAACTGGCCCTATTTTCCTCTCTCTCATGTGTGGAAAAAAAAAAAAAAAGGTGTTTTCTTTTTTTTTAGGTTATATCTTTTGTAGCTTGTCTTTTCCCGGACCAACTAGCTTAGATTGTCAAGGAAGTTTACATAAAGTCACTAGGGGAACTGAGAGGGATATAAAAGGAAAAAAATTATTAGACAGCTAAAAAGTGGAGAAAGTTGCTTTGGAAGTTCACCCTGTGCTTGAAGGCACTTTGATTATATCAGTACACAGACACACACAAATGATCCTGATCTACCGAGATGAGATGTCAGCAGAAGCAAACAAGAAACTCCAGAGAGATTTGCTATCAAAACCACCAACACTGGAAAAAATCTCACTAAGGTACTCATGGAAAAAAAAAAAATCAAAGCAAAACCAGACCTGCTGCTTAAAACAATTATCAGAAGGAGCAGAGCCAGACAGGCTTGTCTTATAAAGATTGCCCCAAAAAGAGAAGTTTTTGAAATGTGAATGACATATTAGATGTCATCTACTGGTCCATCATCTATGCCGGTAAGGGCTACACTGATTACAGTGTCTGTTAGCTGGACACCTTGCGAATGGGACGGAAGCTGAATTTTGCATTCCTGCAAGGAGCAGACCTAACAATAGATCTACTTGTCCCAGAGCTATGGAAGATCTGCGGTTTAGACCCAGACAGGTGCTCAACGACTTGCCAGTTTCTAACCACTTGCAGATATCTTCTCACTGTTTCTTTTCCTTTTGTTTTCATCTATCCATATGTCAAAGCACTGAAGCAGCTTGTTGCTTTGCTACAATGACCAGCTGCTCAAGTATATATGGCATAAAAGCAGTTTTGGTGCTTGGGTAGGAAAATATTGTTGGCTGTATTGGGTACTGGCAGATGGCAATTTCCCTCTTTCTGTCATCACATAACACATTTCATGACACATTTTAGCCAAAAAATGAAAACAGACCATGTGTTTTAGTACCCTGAGTGTGTTTTGACCAAACTTGACTCTTTCCCTGTCCTCCTTATCCATCGTTATATCATTTCAGTTCCCCAGGAACTGGACATGGCTTCAGCCCCCAGCAAGTACACCTTATCTGGTGACAGTATCAACAGCTGCCTGGCAAGACCATCATCGTGAGGGTACCTTATGAATTTTTGTTTCTCTATGTTTGTTTCCATTTCTCTTTCACTTCATAGAATCATAGAATGTTAGGGGTTGGAAGGGACCTCTGGAAATCATCAAGTCCAACCCTCCTGCCAAGCAGAATCATAGAATCTAGGGCAGGTTACACAGGAACGCATCCAGACGGGTGTTGAAAGTCTCAAGAGAAGGAGACTCTACAGCCTCCCTGGGAAGCCCGTTCCAGTGCTCTGTAACCCTCACAGTAAAGAAGTTCCTCTTCATGCTGAGGTGGAACTTCCTGCGCTCTAGCTTGTATCCATTGCCCTTTGTCCTGTCGCAGGGCACAGGTGAAAAGAGGTTGCCCCTTTCTTCATGACACCCAGCCCTAATATATTTATCCACATTAATAAGTTCCCCTCTCAGTCTTCTCTTTTCCAGACTAAAAAGCCCCAGGTCTCTCAACCTTTCCTCATAAGGCAGGTGTTCCAGTCCCCTCATCATCCCTGTAGCCCTCTGTTGGACTCTCTCAAGTAGATATCTGTCCCTCTTGAACAGTTCTGAGCCCAGAACTGAACACAGTACTCCAGGTGAGGTCTCACTAGGGCAGAGTAGAGGGGGAGGAGGACCTCCCTTGATCTGCTGGGCGCACTCTTCTTAATGCACCCCAGGATACCATTGGCTTTCTTGGCCACAAGGGCACATTGCTGTCCCATGGATAACTTGTTGTCCACCAGGACTCCAAGGTCCTTCTCCATGGTCCTTCTCTCACTTTGGTGAAAAAATGTCTTCTTGCAATATTTATTCCTTCAGTGAGCCACGTTGTTCATATGTCCTGTGCTGAGTCAGAAAATGGCGCTATGTAAGGCAGTGGTAAGCAGCAGGAAGTGCTAAAGGGCTGTGATGCTCAGCAAGTAAAGAACTACAGTGGTAAAGTGAGGGGTTGTCGTCCCCCCCTGTGTGGATGACAAAACTTTTTGTTGCATGACCACATAGTTTTACACCCACAAAGCTCTGTCTAGTGAACAAAGTGGATGGTACCCAGTTTATGAGCTCTCAATTTTTGCTGTTCTTTTATTGATTAACGGGGGTATTTACAAATGCTGTACAAGCTCGGCTCTGAAAAGTGAGTTGTTATTTGCTTTGTGGTCCTTTATGTGCATCTATGACTATAATGCTCAGCTCTTGACAGACTGTTTTCGCCATGCTCTTTCAGGTCAGAGAGGGACCATCCTTGCTCCCATCAAGGGAAGTATGGCAGAGAGATGGAAGCTCAGCCCTGCATGAGTGCTGGTGTCCTGCTGACTTCCAGTGTCAGGGACCCTTCTCCCCCTGCATGGCTTGCTTTGTGGTTTCCCATAAACTGCTTTTTATCAGAGATGAAAAGTTGTATTTTGAAAGTGGCACCTCCACAGACTAGTCCATCTTGAGTGGTGAATAAGACCAGACTTCTTTAAAAAACACAGGAGATGTGATAGAGGTAATTAGCAGGCTGGTTCATCACCACAAGGTAGGGAAGTGGAATAATTCTAAATGTCTTTGGTGATTTCAGCATTGCTAGCACAGCTAAGGTTTAGCACCTCACTTTGAAAGCTTATTTTTTTAATGTACAAGATACATTTTAGTTTGGAATACAGATTAGTTCTACCTTTCTATTTATCATTTAATTATAGGTGATATATCATGTCTTAGGTTTTTACAATATGAATGGGAAAATGTAAGGCCATTTCTCTTCCCCTTCAGCACTACTCAGGGATAAAACAAAGTCCTGCTCACATACATGATTCATTCAAATCCATGTGCTACAGTGCTGGGCCTTAAACACAATGTCTTTGCTCTAATTTAGTACCTGAAGTCAAGGAAATGCCTTTTTAGGAAGGTATAGGGTCATTACAGCTTTTCATGTGAGTCATCTTGCACTAGGTCAGCAATGGGGTGGGATGCCAGCAGCAAGGCAGAACCATGGTAGCACCTGATCTGCAGCTAGATAACTGTGAAACTTGCTGCACAGGAGATCTTAAGAGTAGCCTAGCTGACAAATCACTCAAAAATGTCGGTATCTGTCATTTTTCCCCTTTTCATTCATTCAAGGCATTTCCTTTTCTCCCTCATTTAAAGATGACTGGAAAAAGAAAACCATTTTGTGAACATCTTGTCATGTCCAACTTCAGCTTTCCCTAAATTTTGTATTCGTTCATGGTCATATAAAACCAAACACTTTGTTTTACTTCAAGTAGTTCTAGTAATTTTTGGCATGGTTGGTTGGACTTAAAACCAATATTTTTTTTTGCAAAATTAATTTTTTTTCATTAATAAAGTTTTATCAGGTTTTTTTTCTCTTTTATCCCACTCTATGTGCAGTTTTTTTCCAGTCACCCTGACAACAGCAAGGCTAAATGCTGAGCATCAAAAGGTTGCCTCTTTCATACAGCACTATGAAAAGCCCCCTCAGCTAGCTGGAGTGATTACTGTCAGGTTGATTATTGCCTGATGACCAGATTGCTCTGCATCTAAAAAGAGGATATAAGTATTCTATGGGCATTCTCCTTAATGAGTCTACTCAGGATGAAGTTGTCCTTGATGGTGTTATCATTGAAGGTATCTGACTTGTCAAGTTTTCTACTCTGAAGTATTGAGATTTTTCTGAGGTTTTAGCTTTCCAGTGTGTACTCTCTAACCTTACCTTTAAGTTTTCCTTATTCCATATGCTGTGGATACATATGCCAACTTAAGGCAAGAAAACTTTTGCTGACAATTCATGTTATGTTTCCTATCTATAATAAATGTTACCCCAGACCTAGAAGAACTGGACTCAGCTGTGTGAGGTATGGTCAGGTCAAGTTTTTTTTATCTGTGTGCAAACAAATACCCAGCTTTATTGCATTTCATAGCCTTTCTAAAAGGTAGCTGTATTGTTTACCAGAACAATATGGATGTTTTAGAGAAAGGACACTTCTTTAGAAAGATAAGTCTCATCAGATTTCCAAAGGTTTGTGTGTGCACCTCCCTAGTCTTGTCTCTGAAGCATCAGCCTGCATCTCCTTGATACCAGGTTGTGAGTTGTTAGAGTGGCAGGCAGGGACACTTTGCCCTGCCAGGACGGAGGTGTGCCCTGACATGTCAGCTACCACAACACAAAGCTGTGAAGCTCCTGAGAACCTAGCCCATTCCTTGGCATGGAATGCTGCTTTCATGTGGTGTCTCCAATGGCTGGTCGGGGGGCTAGTTGCCAGGGCATCCTGTGATGCAGGCAGGAGAGTGGTAGCAGGAGGGTGGCAAGTAGGAACATACAGGTTATGTGAAGCTGTGAACCATCGTTGAGGTAAATCACCCAGGGCTCCTAGAGTCTCCTGAGGGCCTGGCCACCTTTCCACTGTAGGGTGCTACAGTACCTGAATACTCAGTATTCAGGGCCACAGCCTATTCAATGATGGTCTGCAGGGAGGAACAACCTTCTCCCTTGGTCCCTCTGTGACTAACTCCAGGTAGCTGACATAGTTTTGGCAAGGAGTGGCAGCTGACTCACTGTGAGGCTGGGAGCATCTGGGGAAATGTGCAAGGGACACCTCAGGGTGGTGGATTTTGGTCCCAACAGCTTCTCCCTGTACCTTTGGCCACAAACCTCAGCATCACGTCCCAGCTGGCCAGGCTGTTTTTATTATTGATGCTTTTATTTTTAGAATTTGATCTATGATATAAGCATCAAGTCCTAACTCCCGCAAACAATGCATGATTAATGACACAAGCAGGACAGACTTCTATAAAATTACAGACTGTTTTTTCAGTTTGAAGATGTGAATTTAGAGAGTGAAGATCAGTTCTACTGAGATATCTGGCATTCCCATCAAGACTGAGGCAGGGTAAGGAGAAGAGAGCAATAAACTCTTGAGGAAGAAAATAAAAGATGAGGGACTTTGAGAAGAATTAAGTGACTAAAGAGAAAAAAACAGAAGGAAAGGAGCTTTTTATGGAGTAACACTTGCACATCGACTTTTCTCACTACTGTCTCAAGGATCTTGATGGAGCTGCTGTCACTGCTGTGCACAAAATTGAGCAAGACCAGGTTTTCCTACATATACTAGAATGGAGGTCTGATCAAGAATTAGGTTTCTTTTCTGCTTCAAACACAAACCATTTCTTTAGCCCTTTCCTTGATATTTCCTTCTTTTAAACAAAACTGTTTGCTGCTGCATTGTTTATCAATCACAAGCAGTTTCCTCTGTGTTTCTCATTCATTTCGGTATGAGGGTATATGTTACAGTATGACCTTGATACAGCCCTATCCTGCTGTTGCGGGGAAAGGGGTTAGGTACTTTTCCCTGGGGCTCTGGAATGCAAACGTCTCACAGGCGACCAATTTGGATTGTTTTATAGTGACTTTTTACAGCTGAGCAGAAGTACAAGAAGTGTAGCTTCTCACAGTTATAGAATTCTTCACATTCTCCCAAAAAATTTAAACCCAAACCTCACTGTGGAAAATGAGATTGAAGGTTAGCTGTGTAATGTGACTTTCTGATTCCACAAAGAAAATTCTGCATGTATTATGCATTCCCTAAGCCGCAAACTGTGAGGGTTTGACAGCTTTTTGTTCTGATTTTAACTTAGTTCTTCTGCTTTGCCTCATAATGCTGAGCATATTTTCATTTGTTTATTTAAATACCCACTGAAACATGTACCAAGCAAACAAATAAGTGTATTTACAGTCATGTTCTGTAGTGTCAATTCTTTTTTTTTCCGTGAAAACTGTAAAGAAAAAGCTGACACAGCATTAATAAGCTACAGTCAATGCAATTAATATGAAGAAGAGACACTTCCCAAAGAACACCTAATCTTTTTCATTTCTGTTTATCACAGCAGGTTACTAGCAAACAAATCTGTGTTTGTTTTACCCTATGTAACCTGTGCACTGTTATTTCCAAAGCAGGGCTCACTCTTGCAAAGGCTTGCTACCATAGCTACCAGGCTTCTTATACTTACAGCGAGAGCTGTCCCCTCTTCCCATTTGCTTCTGTGGGGGGAAGATAATCAGTGTGAGCATAAAGGAGCAAAATCTCAATCTCTTACATGACTGAAAAACTAAACATTGCTCTAATGCGGCAGATCACTTTGAGAAGTAGAATAATATCAATATACTTTATGATATTATTGGTAATAGCATATAGGTTTGATAAACAGGAATGCCTAACCTCAGTATTCAGTATGATTATACCTGCATCTTGCTGTCCTGGTGTAGGCCATTGGGTTTTGTACAGTTAAATAACAACTGCGTTTTACAGCCTTCTGAGGACTTCCATGCTGTTGCAAGAATTCTGGAGTCAGTAACACGTCAGTCAAACCCAGCTTTTGCCTCAGTGGAGATAAACAACCTTAAGTGGCAAGTCTGGAAGGAGACCTTTAGACCCCTTGTGGGTGCCAGTTTGGGTAATCAGCGCTTGTAAGACTTGGTCCTTAGCTGCAGCCTCTGCTAGCAACCTCTGAAGCAGCTGTGCCTGCCATTTCCCTCAGTTCAAGGATGAGAAAATTTAATGGAATATGAATGATGCTTATCTGCATGCGGAATAATGGTGTTACTTATAAACACCAAAGCAGACCCGGAAAGTTTAACAGCCAAATATTAAAGGAAAATTTAAATGAAGACTGCTTAGACAGATACTTCTTTTTTTAATATTGAAGAGTCACTTTTATATAAAAAAATTGATCTGTCTGCCAGTCACTTTAGAGATATTTAAAATGCAATTGTAAATATACTACACTGAGATAATGTCTAGTATTTCCAAAAAAGCAATACAAGGCATAGAGTGAGTGAGTTGCAGGGTTTCTGTGAGGATGCAGCGCCTGTAACAAATGAATACTGGCAGTCAAAGCTTTTTGAAGTGCTGTTCTACCCAGAAGAGAATCACTCTTGGCTTGAATGGTGAGGTAACTGTTTCACCCCAGGGAATTTCATATCACAAAATAATAATGGTAATCTGCTCAATCAGGTGATGGTCTTCATTCAGGTCTTTCATTAAGACTCTCCTATGTTGATATTACCAATGTTAAAATTATACCCATAATACTACATTAGGTTTCCAAAAGCCTAAAAGTAATAGTGATTTGACGGTTACTAGTAGACTCGATTCTGCATCTGCTAAAACCAGCAGGAACTGGTAACTGCCCTGAAAATACTGGTACCGTACAAAGAAAACCGGTGCATGTTGCATCATAAGCAAGCACTGCATATCTTCTTACCACTGCACGTGGCCATTTCAGCTTACCTCATGGCTATCGATCTACCAGGAAAACAGTCAAAAGCTGGAAGATTACAAACCAGCTTGTGTCAGATGACAGAATTTTTAACAGCCTGTCACACACTGTCCAAGTATAGTTCTAGTATTTACTCCATCCACTGTCCCAAACGTGATTCATTAAGGTTAATGATTCTTCTGTCTGCATGCCTCAGTCATTCTAAGCTCCATTAGTTCAACTCCAGTGTATTTAAGGACTTATCATTAATTAAATACAGCTCATACTGAGATTTGTAAATGTGAAGTGCTATCTTAAACACTAACTATTAATAATTGTCAGATCCCTGTGAAAATTATAGAAGTACATTCATGTTTGCCCCCATATGCCATCCTTGAGGGAATACAATTTCTCCATCAAATTTCATCTGGAGAGATATGGATGTGAGTCCTCCAGAGGAATCTGTTTGAGACACCTGCATTCAGTGCAAGCTGCATATTGTACCACATAATCTCCTTCTCTGTCTGATGCCCCGTTTGTGTGTGTATGCTCAGCAGTACCATGCGTGATCTCAGAAGCTGGCGTTTTCTCCTCAAGTTTCTGGAAATATCAAATACTCTTCATCATGGGCTCAGTGTTTTCTGGGCTTCATACATGATTTTGCCAGATCTTGTGCACGAAGGGACAGTGCATTCTCCTGCAGTAGAATCAGCAATTCTGCTCCTGCTGCAGTCCATTTGCAAATAACCTGTTAGTCCAAATGACATCTTGCTTGCACTGGACTTTATATACCCTTGCCTGCTAGAGAAACAACAAAGGTAGCTGTGAGACAAAGAACTTCTTCCTCAGGGAAGAAGTAGCGATGGAGAGGAGATGAAACCAAGAGCTTATTGTTAGACTATTTCCACACTTTAGATCCAAAGTTTTTTGAGGATTTGCCGAGATGAGATGTACAGACTGTTGACTTTTGTGACACTTGTGGAGGAGTGTAGCACTGCATTCTTAAGTCGCCATGATTTCTGTGGAGATCTTGTTTCAGGGGTTATTACTGCAAGGTTGAATGAGCCAGTGTTTGGCAAGTCAGAGCTGCAGAACTCCACAAGCAACTTTGACAGGAGGTAAGTAGCTTTCATGTTTTCATTTTAAACAGTGCAACGCTTAGAAAACTTTTAGTTCTTGGAAATATATTGAGAAGAACACTTCATGTAGGGAACCCTTAATCTTGCTGTGGGCTGGAAAAACATGCCCTATTTCCACTCCTATTCCTGGCCATGTTGTCCATTGGAGTAGTGAATGCTTCCAGCAGGCTTACTCCAGTGAAGATGCTTCCACATAGAAGGCCTTGATGGGAGATAAATTTGCAAAGGAAAAGCCAGCACCAAAAACTAGGAAAAAAAAAAAGATGTTCTCACATTAGTTTTTTTGTCTCCCTTTTGCATCATATCCCATCACTTGTAGATGATTTATTCTGACAGTTGATGAGTGGATGAGAGTGTTAAAGTTTCCTTTTTAAGTAAGGAAAATTTTGCCTTCTTTTGCTATGTATGCCATAAAGTGTAAAATTTATTTGCTTACCTTTTGTGCACTAGTAGAACTTGAACAAGAAAACTTTTCATTTGCTGTTCAACACAAGAATCAGTATCTTGTTTGTTTCTAGAAATATTACGCTTTAGTCAATTCAGTAAAAGCCATAAACTTGTAAATCTAAGCTTTCCCATACTATTAAAAAGAAGGCTAATAATTATTTTGAAACGCCCATTACAAATTCATTCTTAATGAGCAAAATATCGTTAGTCTACCTTTTACTGATTTTTGTATGTGTGAATTTTATTTTCACATTGTAGAAATAGTACATCTATCCTGTAGAATAAATAAACCTTTAATGAAATTTAAAACTTCCATAGTTCTTGTGAAATAATCTTCAAGAACATTTGGCCTTATATCATTGCAGGTAAAACCTATACTTGAACGGGAGCAGATGATGAGGAAACAGAGAAATACAACTGCTGCCACTGAGAAAGGATTTAAGCTACAAAGTCTGTGAGTGAAATAGGTTTGACAGAAGGGAAAAATGAAATATAGAAATAGCATCAGGAAAGAAGAAATATAGAGTAAATAACTTCCTGAGAATACTAAAATGTAATAAGCAAGCTTTAATATGGTCTATTTGTTCATTTTTCATCTTTTTAATTAAAATTTTGTTTATGATTAAGCTTCTAGGCCATTCCCCTCCAAAAACCAGACAAACCACTTCACAGTGTATTTTATAATAAATATAACTTGAAAAAGTCTTCAGTGAACAATTTGTATAAATATTTTACCATGATTTTTGGATTACCTGCATTATTTTTTTTTTCTGCTTGGAATTGTATAACACAACTGTATGTGTGTCCACTGGTTCAAACAGAAATGGGTGCTTTTGGAGGTATTTATTATTTTAAAGAAGAATTCTGTGGTTCAAATGTAGGTTTTTATGATTCATTCACTGGCTCTTTTATTTATTCATGTAGTTTCACTCTGCACCCTTAAGCTATCGCAGATATTTTATACGATGGTACTTAATTGTGTTCATCCACCAGAAATGCTGATTGAAAATTAAAATGTTCATGTTCATTTCTTTCTGGAGATATGCACATTGAAGATTAATAGATTCATTTTTATTACGTACATGGAAAAAAACAGACCTCGGTAGCATGGAAAATTGCTTAAATTAATAGTTCTATAACCAGAAATCTTAGCTGAAGTGGTTAGTTTAGGTTTTAATGGGGGTCCCACTTTAGCCATGACCAGCTCACTAACGGTCCTAGTACTTGAGCTTTATCTTCATTATTGGTTTAATGAACTGAACAAGAGAAGATCAAGCTAAATGCATGTAAATCTTGTGTGAAGATGTGCTGAATCTCATTAAAGGTAAGGTAAATCCATTGAGCAAGGGGTAAAATGCCTAACATGGCCGTCACGTTGGTGAAGTCCATTCCTGCACTTTCCTGGGAAAGGAAGAGCAGAGGCGGAATGAAGGATCCCACAAGACACCACATTAGAAGAGTAGATGAAGGGTATTTTCATTTTAACACATCTTACTGCAATATGTTTGTGCCTGTTGAGTTAGACAGCAAGGCTGGTTAGACTATTCTCGGTCCTCTCTCTCCTGTCATCAAGGCTGGCCTCAGGGAGCAATGGGCGCAGTCTCTTACTGCCTTTCCCATCTGCTTCCTCTCTGGAGAAGTGACATTTGCACTCCCTTCCCTTACAGAAGTGGACCAAGGGGTTTGAGGGGCAAAGCAAGCTCTGAAGCCTCTCAAGGAGAAAAGACCACAAGGAGTGAGCCATCCTATTGTTGCACTGGGCTACCTGACAGCAAGTATTTCCCTACTGACTGTCATCCTCGCTGATGTACAGAAGGGAAGATAAAAATGAGGCTGAGGTTCACAAACCTCCCTGCTCTTCATGACAGAGAGAAGTCACATCTCAGTTTCAGTCTGAAAGAGCAGGATTTGTTCCCTTTTCTTTCTCTGCTGAAGCTCAAGGGGAAAAGCTGCAATTGGGAAAGAGTACTAGAGAGGCACTGCCTATAAAGCAAGTACATCAGAGAAACTTTACCTCAATTCATGACCTAGTGAAAATCTGGGGCCCTCCTGAGCACCTAGATGTGGTATTACCACTTTGGGCTTTAACCCATCCTTCTCTCCAAAGTCTTACCAGATTGGGTTTGGGGAAAGGAAACTAATATTTGGCATAGCTACACATTTAACCCCAGGGGCAGTATGCCTTTGTCCTTGAAAGACAACAGCAGATTGTTTGCTTTTGAACTAGGCCTTTCTTCATTGGGAACTGAATGTTGGGTGTCTTTGGTTACCAGATAAATAATTTATGCCTGAATTAAAATAAAAAGGAGTTAAAATAGCAAGTTCTCCCTGGCAGATGCCAGTCCAAAGGCTGGGTTCGATGTGTTGGGTATGCAGCAACTGACTGTGAAACCTGGAAATGAATTTAGTCCCAGACATGGTGTGTTTCCAAGTATTTCAGTGTTTGAATACCTCACGTCCTGCGATACAGTCATGTACTGTCTTGGTGTGCCAGATCAGGAGTACTGGTGGACGATAGAAAGGATTTTGTCGTTCTTTGGATTTTGCTAGCCCAGTTGCATAAAATTAGTCATTACAGTCTTACATTACCAGTTTTTACCAGAAATACAATTCTTATGCTTGAAATTAGGTTAATATCTGTGCAATGTCTTCTTTTATTGCAATAGGTTTGCCTGCTGGCCACAGGCAAAGAAAATTATGAAGTCCCCTCTTGAGTCCCAGAAGCAAAATAGAGAACAATGGGGAAAATTGAATACGTTTCAGATTTTTATGGTTTACTCAGCGCTAGCATTGACACTAGCAGTAGTGCACCATGTAGAAGCCAAGGCAGGTAAAATACACTGAGTACATGATAAAAGTGGTTTTGGTAGCTTCATTTGGAGTTAAACCAAACATCACAGAAGGAGTATGATACATATTTGCAAATATTAAACATTTTAGAATTCAATGCCTCTCTCTTCTCTATACACACATGCATCACAGCTGTGAAAAAGTGACGTTAGTCATAAGTTCAAGCCTCATGCCCAACATTTCCCAGCTGGCAAGTTTTTAATTACATTAACATTCACATTTGCTTGCTTCCGTGTTCCTCAAGATTAATTTTCCTCACACCAAAGTTCTGAACGTCAGGATTTCTGCAGTCATCATTCACAATACTTGCCAGGAAGTAATAGTGAAAGAAATTCTAATTGTTTGTATTGAAGTCTGGAGGTTGATGAAGGATAGTTACATGATTTTTTGAGGAGAAATGTGTAGTGCTAACCAATGTCTTGATATGTATAACTTTGTAAATAATTTGCTTAAATGTTGAAGTAGCAATGTGATTTCCAAAAACCGTAAGACATGTTTTGTTCCTAATTAGTGTCTTGAATCAGTAGGATAGCTGGGGGTATACTAGCAGGTAGAGAAGATAAGTTGCTATAAACTGAAAAAAAAAAAAAATAATTGAAAGTTCTGAGTTGTGAGTAAGAATTGGGCTCCATGGTATCATTTGGGCAGAAGAGGATTAATGATTTACGCTAATGATAAAGAAAAGAACTTAAAATACTGTCACTTCTTTATTAACAGAGTTATTAATTTATTTTTATTATACATATGAAGAAAGATTGATTATCTCATAAACATCCTTTCCTAAAGACAGTGAAGTAACTGAATGATGAACTGAAGTGGTTGCAGTCACAGGTAGGAATAGGAAAAATGTTGTTGTGCAAAATAAGACAATGAACACCTTAGACTGAGAAACAGCACCAGAGCCTCTGCATTGCTGTTGTGGCTGCCAGCCTTTCTATTCCACTGCAGCTGCTTTCCTGTTTCTCCTTGTTTCCTGTTGAAGATGTATTACAGGCAAGCTAAGCAAGCTCTTGAAGGCCAAAAGACAGCAAAGCAGACCAGGTAACAGAAAGCTTAACTACTACAACAACTCAATGTGTTGATGTACGATGAGCATCCGAGCTGGTGTTTCAGCCCCTGTGAAATCTTTCTAGAATATGGTAATCTGCTGTTAATTTTTTTGCCAAGGAGAAAGTCTAAATGCCATTAGGGGTATCTTAAACACCCAATCTTTTCATGAGGAGAGGGCTAAAGAGGCCATGTTCTGCCAAGGTTTGGTTGTGCTGCCAGTGACAAGTTCATACTTAGTGCCATCGGCACAGAGGCCTTTAAGCTGTTGTTATGGAACTTACTTGTTCCAAAGCCAGTCTTAGGCAGGCATGGACCACCCCTGTGGTTGTATGAAACCCCACATAGCCCAGGCAGCTTTCACCCCACTGAGTTACATCATCCCATGAAAATTCTCTGCACCAGTATATGTCCTGAGCTGGCAGAAAGATAGTTCAGCTCCTAAATTACCTTGCCCAGATATGCTCCAGGTAAAGAGAAAGATGCTGCAGGCAGTTCTCACGGAGCCACTGGCACGTGTTAACTGAGTCCCTTGTGAGGCAGTAGCTCATGGTTCCCATGCTTGCTCTGAGTGACCCTTTGCCAGCACTAAACTTAAAAGTGCTTCACCCTGGGAGTGTGGATGCTAGGCAGAGACACCACACAAGGAAATTAGAAATCAGAGCACTGAGGAAGTGGAAAGGCATGGCTCTGTGGCAAAGTTGTGCAGTAGGAGAGCACAAATTGGACATATTCCTGGGTCAGCACTTGGAAGGAGATAGCTTAATTTCATTTGTATAGAATAATATAGCATAACACTTCCTAAGTATAGCCCAAACTTTACCTGTTGTTCTTTTCCATGGTGGAACATTCACAAGCAAAGCTACAAGTTGGTTGACTTTACAACATCAAGCTTAACTAGTTCGCATTTATTGACAGCAGTCAAGTTTAATGCCTACCTGCTGCTGTTGCATCTCTGATGCTTCACCCAGAAAACTTCTAGCTATCCAGCCTCCTGTAGACAATGCAGGAGTGCACTGTCACTGCTCAAAGGAGATTTGCGCTGCTCCTGAAGTGCATCCCCTACTTTGTGCTATTACCAATTTGAAAACTTTCACTAAGATTCTTCTCTGTGTATTTGTTCTTCTTTGGTCCACAGACAGCAGAGGACTTCTGTCCTTCCAGGCTGCCCCCTCAGCAGGCAGTCTGGCTATTACTCTGCACCAAGCAACCCCCTGCTAGAAGGGGTGGCCTTCACCACCACCTTTTCCTGCCCTTTTACTTGCATTACTGTGAGGCAGGCACAAGGACCTGAAACCACAAGTCAGAAGAGAGAATAAGACATCCTTTCCAGCAACAATAACTCTTAGATCAGCTTAAACTGACATAGAAATGACACCCTCCATAGCAATACAAGGTTATTCCCAGATACTTAACAGAATTGTTCTGTTCAAGCTATGACCTTGTTTGCCTAGCAGGTCACTTCCTAACAATATGAAGTTCAGTCTTTGATCTGTCCATTACTGGTAACATGCTGGTTTGCAACAACTTCATCAATTACCTTCCATCAAGTATGTTCTGTTCATGCCTAACCAAAGTATCAATTGCCACCACAGTCTTGCAGTCTCTGCTACTGTCAGGGGCTGCTGAGCATGTTGACACTAATGGAGTTCATTACAGCCCCAACTGAAATTCAGCAATACCCATGCACAGAAGGATTGCTAGGACTGCCTCGATCAGAGCTGACTATCAAAGCCCACAGCTGGATCAAGATTGCTTTGTGCTGGAAGCAATCTCAGCTGCTGGCTGAAGATTATTTTGTGCTACTTGCAAGGAGGAGGGAGATTTATAGGAAAGCTGTATATTTTTATATATAAAATCATATCTTTATCAGATAATTTAGGAGTAATTGATTAATTATAAGAAGAGTAGTGAAACCATGTTAGGAGCCTCTGTTTTCAATTCACTTGTACCTGGCAATCAAAAGGTATAACAAACCTGTGTGGGGGCATCATTGACAGACTGACTTGTATTACAACTTGCTGGAATAGCATAAATGTTTGATCTAGGCCTAGTTTACCTATGTTAAAAACTGTAAAATATATGCTAACTTTGTGGAATCAGTGGCAAGCACTGCATACTGGTTGGACACAAGCTCACTGCATCTCAAGAGATACCCTGAGCCTGAAACCACAAACTGGGACCATTTTCCCTTGTGAAAAGGCAACCAGCATAGTCTACTTGAGATAGATCTGCCCAGAATCTCCTATAGGTTCTCAGAAATGCACTTATCCCATCCCTGGAACCTGTTTTGGGGAAATAAATTTACTTAAAATGTATTCCAAGGATTTCCAAAATGCAGATAAATTATAAAATGCCCAGTGTCACAAATGGGGAGAGGTGATTGAGTATATTTTCCAAGACATTTTGAATTCACATACATACCCGGTGAGGTCTGCAGTGGTATCACAGTGAGTTGAAACCCACAGAAATAGATTAAAAGCTATTCAGGTACTTCAGAAAACCCTCTTAGATGCATAATCAGTTTCTTTAGGAACCCAGAGCTTGCAGAAATCTTGCCCACTTCTCTTATCTACAAATGCCTATACAATGCAGGGAACAGCTCCAAGGCAAAGGAAAGGAATTGTCTGTAAACCACTTTCCTTTCATAAGTGATTTGGATGAGCAGAGTGAGTTTCAGTATCTGAGCCATTATTGATAAATAGTTGAGCTCCAGCCTTCAGGATAGTGAAATGTTTCTGAAATTTTCCAGCCCATCCCTGTTTACAAGAAAAGATGCTATTATTATTGTCTTATTTTGTTTTTTTAAAATCAGTATAGTTTTTCCTTTGCAAAAGGATCAATACAACATTACAAACAATAATTGCATAAATGAGACCTTGACAATGAATGCAAATACAAAGCCACTTAAAGTGATGTTTTGTTCCACTTGATTACATTGGTTTGTTAGATTTCTTATTGGTTTACAACATTTTCACTTCATTTCCCTCTCTTCAGTTACTATGGCATCAGAAGGTTCCCCTCCCCTACCATTACATCATTATCATCCTCCAAAAACTCTAATGTGTTAGCTCTGCCCCTGAATTAATGTCTAGTGACAAATAATAGCAATGAGTAGTTAGTAATCCTTATAATTGTGGCTTGGAAAACTGACTGCTGAGCTAAGCCATGTGACCTGAAGCTATAGAGGTCCAGATTCTTTGGTTTCAACAGCTGGTGAGCACTGAGCAAAACAACTACAGAAAAGATCTTTTTTTTTCAAAAGCTTTCTTGCTCGATATCTTTGGAGGCTATCGAAAAGACCTGCAAAACCAGAATTGGTTTAGTAGCTTAACTAATTATGGTAATGAATAAAATCCTGGATTTGTGCTGGTTTTGGTCTTCGGAGATAACCTATGATCCTGGATGGATCTGAGGTAGATGGTGGCAATGAGCTGACTGTTAGTAAGTGTTAGATCTATAAGGGTCCTGCCTGGTGCTGCAGAGAGTAGTGGAAGTGATGAGTTTTTGAGGCCCTTTCTGCTCAGCCACCAGTGAAAGCCAAATATGGAGTTGAGCAGCAGGGCCTGATGGCATTGCTTGAGTTATAGGGACAGCTTTGGCTAATATACCACTGTGACTATGCTGCTCCCAATCCAAATCATAAGCTGGCCTAAGCACAGAGGAAACTGGGAATAAATGGGGTGCAAGACATTTCTATGTTGAATGTTCACCCTAGTTGCAGGGGAGACAAATTAATAGGCCATTCTTCTTGATAGACTTTTTATTTAGCATTTGTTATTGAAGGCACGTCCTGCTGGTTAGGTTCTCACTAGTGTTGATACAAATAAATATTTTAGCCTTGTCTGACAGTAAATGTCAGGATGAGATTTTTTCCATGCTGCAAGGATGCCTCACACTAACTTGTTTGCATTTACTTGTTTGGAGAAAGGAGGGTCAGAATCTTAGCTGACACAGCTTAGCCATTTCCAAAAGTGAGAGAGAATTTCTGGAAACCTTTCTCTGAAAATCTCTGTCATGTTAGTGCTCATGGACCAGCTTAGTCCTGTTCATTGTGTGTAAAAGGCTTTTTAATGCCTAATCTGCAAGGCACTTGAAAAACACCACATCTGGATGGTGAGGTGGAGAACCACCCCACCTAGATGGGATATACTAATAATGATGTGATATAAGGCTTTTCTTGTGCTGTCCAGCATGACTTCACTTCTTGGCTAACTCTCCAGCTTTACTTCACTCTTTGAATAATGCTAAGCCATAACTACTGGTGTCTGGCTTTGTCCTCTCACAGTATTGTTCTTGCTGACTACACGTCCAGAAGACAAGTTTCCTTCCCATCTCACCTTACTGCGTTGCACTTAGCAAGGTTACTTTTTAAAGTCTGGTTGCAGCTCAAGACCTTTCCTAGAAACCACAAGAGTGCCATTCAGTAGGGAATTGGTGGAAGAAGACCTACTGATGCCCAATGCGAAAGTGTTGGGGACAGAGCATCTCACACTGAGATGCCTTTGTAGTCTTTGTGCAATAAGGGATGAAATGGCACTCCCTTGTCTCCCTAGGTAGTTGCAGATTTTAAGTAATAACGCATACTTGGGAGGGCAGAGGTTTGTTTGTCTTATTTTAGTATGAATTTCCAAGCTAAGTATGCTTTGTTTGGTGTAAAGTTTAACTTTTTTAAAAGGAGATTGACACACTATCAAGGTTATATCTGAATTTTATGGTGCTGAGTTTTTGTGCCACCAGAGTGTATTATCTGATTCTTGAAGATGGCAACCTGCAGGAAAAGGCAGCCTGTAGCACAGGAAGGACAAGAAAATGGAGAGGAGGATTTAGAAAGTTACATGGTGAAGGAGTTTCATTCCAAAATCTTGGTTGCCTCAGAGAGTGATACCATACCACATTCCTTAAAAAGATAATCTACACAGAACAGAGGAGATAATTTGATGCAAAAGCCATTGTCAGTAAAGAGTTACCCTTAAAACTGTATTTTTAACCAGATTTCTGAGATAATTGCAAAGCTAAAAGTGCCTATTTTTAATATACTTCCTCCCACCAAAGAAATCCCTCAAGAATGGGAAGTAGCAACTGTTTATAGGTGGAATTAGTGCTGATTGCAGTAATGCTACATGCCAAACTGCTACATAAAGCTTGTTCAAGTGTCACAAATTGATAGCTATTTGCAACTCAGTGGCCTCTGAAGGTCTCTGAAGTGACACGCAGGGTTATGGCAGGATTACCAAAGTATCCTCAAATGTCTTCATATGAGAGAAAGAAAAAGAAGTAAATTATTCTCCATTATCTATGACTTATATCAGAAAATGGTACGTGATTTTTATTATAAAGAGTTTATTGTGGGCCTATCAAGCTCTATTATGCTGTACTGGACACCAACATGTGTAAGAAACTGTGGAAAAAGCTCTGGATAAAGGAGTGCAAATGGACAGGCAAAACCAAACAGGAAGACCAATGGGATATATAGAAACAAGACAAAATATGTACAACAATGATTTCTAAGAATATGCTGGTCTTTCAGAGTTTAGAAGAGAGAACATCCTACCACCTGTGTGGCCTGAGCTGGGGTGCGTTTGTCAGTCACACTGAAAGCTTGAGGCAAAAAATCAGGTGCTGGATGCTTCCGGTCTTTGTATTGCACATGTTACTTTGTCAGTTTTTAACAAAACAACTTCCATGATTTTGCTGTGCATCTGCTGCTATCATAGGGCTAGGATTCATGCTGGAGGGGAGCTAAAGGTGGTACAATGCCCAGCCATCTGCCAAGAATTACTGCATGCTGTCTAAGGCAGCAGAACAAGCAGCACCTCTGCTCCTCATGAACTGCAGTTTGCTGCTCAAAACCTCTGAGCAAGCTGAAATCAGCAGTGGTGTATGTCAGCTTGGGGTTTTGAACTGCTGGAGCTCTGGGAAAGATACACTGCCCCTACCACTGGGACAGTAAAGTCTGGTAGAGGCACCAGCATAGGTGCCAATAAGCCCTTAAATCACAGCTGCCACAATCTCCTGAGACTGCCAGGCAGAGCCCTTAATCCTCCTGTGTTATACAACACAGGTGCTCGCCCAAGTCCCAGAGGGATCAGTAGGAGTGACTGTTGTACCAAGATGGGGGACAGGGTATGAAAAGAACACCCCAAGGTCTGGTAACTAGGTTGGAGGCCAAAAGCCCCAAGGCAGGGACACACAGACACACACATGCATTTTCCTTGCAGTGGATCTGCTGGTGTTGCCAGTGAGCTCTGGCCATCAAACTCATGTCTGGGGAAATCAAGCAGACATGGCACAGGTCATGTGGCCAAGCAACATGTGCTATGCTGCTCCAGGAAGGCCCTTGCAGTCCTTCAGCAACATATGCTCATCCTCAGTTTATTTTGCTCATGTATTCTGTATCATACTATAAAAGTCGTTCTGCTATCCATAACTAACTATGTATTACCATGCAGATAACCTCTGGTTGAGGCTGGCATAGCAACAAAGCCGGAGGCAGGATGTTGCTGCAGCTGCAACAGAGGAGGGAGGCAGGAGAGAGGGAGCTGTGCTGAAGTCTGGTTTCTTCACCATTAGGTGCTCCAGGAAGCTACAACCCTCCCAGCAAACCTGACTGTACCGCTTACCCTATACTTCTCCACATCCACAAGCTGATTTTAAAGGCAGGATTTGGGAAACAGCTTGTTTCCTTCTTGTGATTAGAAGAAACAGTGGGTCATGCATTCATGCACACCAGGGGCAGAGGGAAGGGTGCATGCATGCACTGAACTGAATGTTCCCTTTTCTTACATGGCCACAGTAATGTGCATGAATAATTCCCTACTCAGGAAAATAAAGAAAGAAGCAAGCTCTCCCAGATTACAAAGTATGGCAGTTCTGTAAGGAGACTGCTGGCATACATGGTCCTTGAATACCCTCTTGGAGACATGTAGCACAGTGGAGGGAGTTCTTGCAGCGTCTGTGGATGGGGTGGGAAATCTCACAAAATAGGCACTGTGGTCCCTTGGTCTCAAGACATCGCATTTCTCCACAGATAGGTTGTAGAGTGGCATTACAGCAGTGGGGTAGCCAAAAATGTTCTCAGCATGAGGCCACTTATCCATGAGCTGTTCTTTCTGTCTTAGTCAGCAGCACTGAAATGCAGCCTCTGCAGAGGCTTTAAAGTGAGACTGGCAATCTGAGATATACAGTAGCAAGCTGCTTTAGCACAAACTCCTCTTTTCTGTCTGCTAAAGAAGATAGTTGTTCAGAGTTAGTTTATGGCATGTTTCTCTGGACCAAGGACTACCTTCAGCTCTGTCACTTTGACTTGGTGTCCTTCTCTTGTGTGAGACCTGTGAAGCAGGTAGGACCCTGTTACTCCCAGCTACAAGCCCAAACAAGGCTCACGTAATCCTTCTTGAGTAGACCTTAAAACACTGACAATTTTAGAAGTAAAAATCAACATACAGTTGCTGTTTTGGAGACAGGTCAATCCATAGATTAATTATTTTCTCCTCCACAGAACATTTCAATATTTCCATAGCATGATACCTTAATCTGGGATGTGGACTGACAGCAGCTCACATTAACTAGGCTGTCTTTGCCCTGGGAGCAACTGAACGGTAGTAGTTCAGCACCAGCTGCTGCAGTGGCAAGAAAGAATCCTTTCATCACCTCTAAAGCTTTTGCATTCAGGTCTCCTCTTTATGCCTGGTTGTCTTAGAGTCAAGCTTCTTTATGTTGCTGCAGCTACTCACAGGGAACTTAAATTTCACTTGCTATCACTTTTAGGTAGTTTTGCGCTGTCAGAGAGGCCCAGAGATTAGTAGCAACAGGAAAAAAGCTAACTGTGACCTTTACAAGTACCTAATTTACAAGAAACTCTCTGCCTTGGAGGAAAGACTTGTGTGCCTATCCTTCCTATACTATTGAGTTAATAGTATCTAGTCTAGCCTCATCAGGGAGCAGCAAGTCACCTACAATCAGCCAATTTTGCATCCTGCTGCATCAGTAGGATGCCACTGCCCTAGGCACTGATCAAGGGCTACAGGGCAGAAGCTCCATCTGCTGTCTAGGACAGTATCATGGGGTAAGACACTTATAACCATGTCTTACTAAAGGAAAAACCCAGAGCAGAGCAGGAGTTGCTCACTAGTAGAATTTTGTTTGGTTTTGTATGTTTGTTTATTTTTGCAGTTGCTGCATAATATACAGTAGCAGTCCTGAGAGTCCTCATGAACCAAAGGCATCTTCTCAGCTGAACGCCCCATTGACACTACTGATATTTGCATCCTTCCCGTTTTGGTTGATCTTAAACTCTTTTCCAGCAAAGTGGCACAGCTTCCACAGGGAGACATAGCCTGCTGGTTAAGATACTCTTGTTGGAAACTGAATCCCCAAGGGCAGTGGTCTCACTCCTAAGCAAACACTGTGACCCCTACACCTTGGAAAATTCTAGAGGCATGGAAAGGGACAGTGCAACAGCTGCCACTGCTGATCTCAATGTCAGCTGCTTTTTTTTGTGCCACACTCTGTCCCATCAGTCCAGCAGGCAATGATGACTGGAGGGAGCTCATCCCTTCCCATGGGTAGAAGTAGCCTCAGCTCCTGGATTTCAGTAGATTTCAGCAGAAATGAAGTGCATGATCACTTAGCCCAGCTGAGAGAGGTGAGCCTTGTGGCAAGGGGTGATGCCCAGTGCATGTGCAGTTTTTCATGTCAGGCAGGGTAGACCCAGGCACCTTCAAGGCAGTAACACTCAGGGTGTCAGGGGTACCATTTTTGCTGGAATTTAAGGGCTGAAGCCTATGACCTTTTCATTTATTGGACAAAATGCAAACCCAATCCCTGTTACTTTTTGGATAAGTGTGCTTCAAAGCACTACCGTGTAAGTAGTCAGACTTTCATGTGAAATGTCTGTACAAAATATGACTAAGTGGTAAACTGTGTGCCTAGGAACTAGTGAAAGTGCCCTGCAGGCATAGCTTAAAATGAGCCACCCTCCCTCAGTACTTGCTGTATGCACACAATCAGGTATTCTTCATTTTCTGTTACAAGATTTCCGTGGTTTAATTTTCTCTTTGCTGTTGAAACCTATTAAAAGAAAATGATGGAGCAAGCAACTAGAACTTATAGGTATAATGTTCAGTTGTTTCCATAATCGCAAGAAAATAAAGTCTGATGGATCATGTAATAGAAAAATGAAGAAAATCTGAGCACTGTCTCAAGCAGTATTTTTTTAATGAATATAAGACAGCATCGATGACAATATTTCTTGTTGCTGGTGCTTTATAATGTGATGGGGACTGCCTTATACACAATATAATTCTGGGCATGTGTTTTTAATATGCTTTAAATGAAGAAATGTCGATCTCATGGCTTTAAATGAGTGCACTTTTCACTTGTAGCTAGAAAGAAGAGGGACAAAATGGCTTTGGGGGAAAAAAAGAGAGCATCTTCTATCATAAAGGGAAGAGAATAAAGGGACCTTTTATGGAATGGGACACTGGGGCTTGCATGTCCTTTTCCACCAGTCACACAGATCTCTGTGTAAACAACAAAATTTCAAAAGAACTTCTAGTTCTGAAACCTAGTTTCCAATACTTATTAGTGAGAACACATTCAGCTACTGTGGCTTCTCAAAAGGCACTCTTATAGATATTTTCACTACTGTATTGTCCATTGGTTATATCCCTGTGGACCTAGGGCTCCCATGGGAATGCATATTCCCATGGACATTTACATGCATAAGGTAGTTGCTTCTAATTTATTCCTTTGGGGTGATGTAAGTGGAAAACAGAAGCAAAAATGTTTGCTGGATTTTCTTAATAAGATTCAAAGGGATTTTAGTTATAAATGATATTTTGAATGTAAAAAAAGTCTAGACCAGAGTTGCTTGTTTTTAGAAGCTTCTTTGTCATTGCTACGAATTTTACCACAGGGGGTATATACACAGAAGTGGAAAATTCATAGTACATTTCCCTCTCTGTGGGAACTGTTGTCTTTCATTATATAAATAACTGAAATGAACTGTTGAAAGACTGGGTGGGTAGAAAAGGCCATCTTTTTCTTTTAAAGTAATCCTTCATCCTTTAGTTCCTGTTACACATGAAAACTATGTAGGTTAAAACCCTTTCTGAATGTTTTCCCAGAAATATCAGTAAGTTGATTTTTTGTGTCTTGGTCACTCCAGTTGTGGAATAAAGCCGAAGTCTGCTGCAATTCATATTCTGTAATATATTCTGCTAATTAATCCCAATGCCGAACAAAGCTAAGTAGAGAGAGAGAAGCAATGAGTTAAAACAATACAACTAATACGTATGCAAATAGGAAAGAACATTCCCCACTGGTTGGCAGGGTTAGCATACAGCTCATTTTTTCTCCTCCGTATGTCCCATTTTGCTTCTCTATTTTGTTCATCTTCTCATTTCTTCCAGAAATCCTGGACTGAGGAGCAAAGCACAAATCCAACTGTTTAAGCACACTGCATGCGTGAGATAAACGTCACGCTCATATAGGAGTACTTCACTGACATGGTACATGATTGTTACATACCTATCTCAGTCAGGAAACTCCTAGCCAGGAGGACGCTTTGATACAAATAAATGTGTGTTATGATCAATCCAATCACATCTGTGAGTCTCTCCTGGGAAGTAAAAATGAAATGTCTGTACTATGTTTTTTCTCTTTTACAGACCCAAGTGGCTCTGGAGGTGAAATCACAAAAAGCCACACTCAAGTGGATAGCACAAGCCTAGGCGGCCAATCTGGGGTTCCTAGACCTCAGGAAGACTCCTCAACACCCTGTCTTCGGGATAATCTAATTCTGATCTCCTCCTTCCTTCCTCCACCCTTTATGTAGTATTTAAGGGTGTTTAGGTGCCTAATGAACAGTTAGGTAGTGAAAAATAACTAAAAAAGGTTCCTACACTGAGATTGTAAGAGTTTAGCCATCATCCCTATCCAAGGCACTGCATCTGCAATCTGCATTTATGTGGTGTATCTTGCCTGGACAAAACAAGTGGTGACACTCTGTGCGGATGAAGAGACATCTATTTTAAAGATGGAGGAAACCCGGATACCAGAGTTTTAAATAACTCAATTCATAGCAGAAGTGCCTTATGATTTGAATTCTGAGTACTTCCATTCAAATCAGGCAATCCAAGTAAAAAAAATCCAGTAAGTCTTTATTGACACTGTATGGCCAGGATACACCCAACGGGAAAGTCCCCACTCCAAAGAACCAAATGCAGAAATGGTGCCCTTGGCATGTGTGCATGCGGTGTGTAATGCATGGGGTCCCAATGCCAGCAGTTGCTGGCATTGCAGTACAGTGCTTAAAAAATAATTGGAGCAGTTCTCTGTTGCATAGCCCTGCGCAGTCCTGATGTGCTACCTCCATTACAGCTGATGGTAGTGCAAATGAACGGTGAATTGAAGCAGCATGCTGACAGAAGGTATCTTTGCCTTGCAGTTTTTAGGAACCCAGCACACCCTGCTTCTCCTATCTTGCAAGTAACAGACAAGATGTTTTCGAACATAATGGACTTAAAATGTCAGGTGTAATCAAGGGTGAGGCTGTGAATGCAAATGAAATGTTTTGATAAGTGCAATCTAAATACCAAAGTCAAATTACAGCTTCCTTGTCATCACAGTTGTGCCATGTGATATGAAAGCCACAAAAATCCTGGGAGGTGAGCAGAGGATGTGCATCTTCTCTCTGCAGCAGGGGCACTGGCATCCCTTGAAGCCTGAGAGGCCAAAGGGGTACCATTAGGTACGGTTATCCCAGAAAAAAAGGGAAAGCTGAGATAAACATGCAGGGCAGCTGATCTGAAAAGAAAAAAATAACAAAACAAATTCCTGATGTTTTCATTAATTACCGCTTCTGTTTTCTCAAAATATTGTGTAGCCTGCCTTCACTGGATGGAAGACACCTTCCATCTGAACACCAAATAGGTGGTCCCAGATCTTGTAAGAGGAGGCCTGCTACAGAAGCAGGCTGTCCAGTCCTTCTGCATGACATGCCCAGCACTTGCCTCTTTCTTTTTGGCATCACTGAATTACTCAAGCAGTGCTCTGGAGACTACCTTCTCCCCTACTACCACTTTGAAATTACTAATACTTTATTTTGCTTTAGAAAGACATTCTTTCACAAAAGCAGAGATGGAGACTTTTAAATTATTCAAGAACTTTATGCAAATAGTAACTAATTTCTGCAATGCCCTGGTAAGGTAGGTAATTATATGTTACCCTTTCTGACAGGCAGAGACTCTAATTTTGAATCAGTGGCTCCAGACCAGAGGAGAACTTTGAACTAAATTTTCCTGGGTTCAGGTGAATTTTTGGGTAAAACTCTAGTTTGATCAGAATGTGATTTTTCATTTTCCATTTTTATCTCATCAAGAAACCAGGCTTGGAAGAATACCCCTTGGCTGAGGTGCCAGAATATGTTCATAAATGATTCACTTGAACCTTTTACAGTCAAAAATGACACTGAGAGTACCATGGAAATAAATTTCTGAGGGTAGATGAGTCACCTGGATTTCATTGTAAGTAATGACAATAACCAATTCTGTTACTCACCGAAATTGTACCCTCTCTGCCTAAAATGCTATTGCTTCATCCTCTCTAAGTGATATGGCCAGATTGGTCCAGTTATTTTTATGGCTTAGAGTCTTGCCATAAACAAGGCAACATGGTTTTGGTGTGTTAGAACAGTGTAAACCCAGAGCGATCAGGACCCATGTTAGGTGCAGGCCCTCGGTAATCCAAAATTGGCTTGTGGTCTGAAACAGGTTTTGTATCTCTTCCAAAATCTGCCACCTACAACAGCTCAATTATCTGTGAATGACTCACTGAGTTCTTGTGGCAGTGAGCTCCTGTCCTAATTAAGGGAACAACAAACTGAACCCTTTCCTTGGATAGTTTTCCTGTCTCCTTTCCACCTTCTCTCTGCCATTCCTTAACTTCCCTCTCACCCATCCCTACCTGCTTGTGTCCATGATAACCTTCCCCACTCATCACATTTGCATGCTCACCATCAGTCTGAAATGTTTGTGCATGATTTAAGGTGATGAGAAGGCTACATGGTGCTCCAGGGCAGGGACACAGGGGTTACAGAGCAGCAAGATGAAAAAAGCACCATTTCTTCTTCATCGTGACATTATTTTAAACTGTTGATCTTTAGACCATAGCTGGGCTACCATTGGAAATGTAGTTGCTGATGAACGCCATCAGTCGTGCTATTTGATCTCTGAGTACCCTTCCATAGCCACTTTCTTTCCATAGCACATCCTACTCTGAATTACCACTTCAGCCAACGTCTTTAGCTTCAAAACAAAGCAAGAATCATAGCAATGAAGAAATAAGGGAACTTCTGTCACTTCTCCTGCACTGTTACTTCTGTAACTGGTCCGGAAAAGTACTCCCAAGAGCTCCAGCACTGTAAAAGTCTTGAATATTTCTGAAATAACCCTTTATGTTTCTTGACAGGAATTTACAGTTTTTACATGCTTTGAATACTCCTTTTTGAAAAAACAGTATTTCCTAATGAAGTAATGCACAGACTGACAGCAATTCTTTGGTTCAAACATTGTATAAAAGATTTCTTTATCTTGATTTTTTTAGAGGTGGAGAACACGAGGCATATGAAAATGAAGCAAATTGATGAAAGTCACTCAAAGTCCACTACGACGAACATGAATGGAACTGAGAACTGTGATACCCTTCTGATTTTCTGGTATGCTATTCACTAAGCCACTCAGTAGCTATGCTATAGTTCTGCTTGCTTATTTTAAATACAGTGCATAGAAAGCAGAAATCAATTTTTCTTTTTATGCATGCATGAGTGTACAAGCAGGTATGACACGCACCTCCTTAGACTTTATTTCCATGTTAATACACACAGAAAACTGCCATCTGCCAGCTGCTCAGGCACGGAACTGTGATTATTGCTACGATGGGGGGTAGGGTTTTTGTTCCCAGCCAGTGTAGAGTGAGGCATGCTCTTGCTTTAGCATCCTTCATCCTAGATCTCTAAAATGGAGGGAGACTTCTGCTTCAGTATGGCAGGGCTTTTTCCACTATTCTAAAAATGCAAACACTTTTAAGATTACAGTCTTATCAAACAGATCTAAGCCATCCTTTTATTGTTTTCAGTTTCCATTGTCAAAATGGGATTGAGGATCTGCCTATGATGTAACTACCAACAAGTTAAATATTAATTTTTAAATTCAACAGATCATGTGGGTCATTCTAACCAGTCAGGGCTTTAGGAGCACGTTGAAGAAAGGACCTCAAGAGAGGCCCCGCATAGGACAACTGAACTCATTCTGGTTTTGCTGGAACTACCTCAACACATTTGCTGATTTAATAAATACTCTTTGCTCCTGTTGGCTGGATGCAGTGTTGACCACAGGTGCTATTTACCTCTGCAATGCATGATAACTACCAATCAGACCCAGGGACAGGCACATTTTTCAATAACAGGTCAGTGTCTGAACGTGTCAGCAACTCATTTTACCTCATTCCATAGTTAAGTCTGGTAGTGCTAACACTGAAAACAAGGTTCAGTTAATAAATTTAGAGAACTTAGCTAAGACAAGTAAGAGCATATCAACCAAACACATCATTGCCACCCCAGCCAAGGACTCATTATCTCTTGGAAGTTGTTTGTCCCCAGTACTGCAGGGTTTTTTTTCCAGGAATGGGTTTACCTATCTTGTTTTCCAATGCATTATCTCTCATCTGCTGCCAATGTCTGGGCACCCCTGTGAGTGTGTGCTTGCTACAAGATCTCCCTCTGAACTTCTGTCCCTGGGCCACATGTGGAACTGGGAGCAACAGCTGTGAGAAAGGACTACAGAGTTCTCATTCTTCAAGTTTCATCCTGGCCAGAGGATACATGGAAAGTAGTACATAAATTTGCTGTGAGTAATGAAGAGCAGCAAAAAGTAAAATACTTCAAGTATTTTTAAAAAGAAAGAAAGCCCATTTTAAGCACATTTGTAGGAAAGGTAGTTATGCTATTCAGGTTTCATAGGTCCAGCCTTGTACAGCGGTATACAAGCAGAATGTTGTATTCTTGAAGCTTTAGCCTTTTACATATACAGAACTTGGCTCAGGCCAGAAAACTGAGGAGCTTTGCTTTGTTTAAAAGACTTCCATTTTAAAGAGAGTGAAAGGAAAACTGGCTTACTTAGAAAAGAGAACGTAGATAAGAGAGTACAAACATCTCCACCTGAGTACAAACAACAACCTGGAAATTATGCTGTGGAGAGAAATCAGCTGAATGTGATGGTAACAGAAATATGTCTGTCTGTGCTTACCATGAGTCAAGTAGCTTCTTGGACAAACAGATTTATGACGAAACATGTTTCTCCCCCAAAAGGAACTATCCTATTTTATATATATAGCAAAATATTTACCAGTCTAAAAAGAGAGGAAAGAATTTCCGTTCAGGTATTCTACATCTCAGGAGAATGCTTTAATCATTGAATACCGCTTAAGATGAATCTCAGTCTCTTTCACCTCCTGGAATCAATTCTGGGCTTTGTAAGTCCTCTGGATCAATCTACTGGGTTAATTGAACACTTCCACAAACCTTTCTGCTTCACCTAACTCATAGTTTTTCTTGAGAAAGACTTTCAAAATAACTCCATACCAGTGTTACTTCATATATGCTGCATAAGAATGCCATCTACTTCAGCAGCCTATTTTAGCAGATGTATTTAGGTAGACCACAGTACTTTTTCCAATTGCTTTTTCTGATCCTTCTTAGATTCTTTATACAAGCGGTGGCTGAGAAATACCTTTTGCTATATTTCCCCTCTGGAGAGAATTGTTTTTTCCAACTCTGAGCTGCTGCTGAAAGGAGATGAGCATCAAAGCCTAGAAAATACTGAAATTGTGTCCCTAATAAAGAAAAAAGCTTCTACAAAAATAAAACAGCTCTAAATATCAGAAAATATCTCAAAAGAAACATATAGTGTCCTGATGAGTCCACCTGACTTAGCACAGAATGGAGGATGACCAGAAACACATAGTTCCATCACTCTATCATGAGTGGCCCTACTGTATCACAAGCTCTGATTTAGAGTAGCTTTGTAGTGTCTTCCAAACACCACACAGGGTGCTCTCTAACACTCAAACAAAAGTGAGACCTACATAAATGTGATGGTGATCTTGAGGTGGCATTCATCAAAAAGATGTAAGATTCACAAATAAGGTGACTCCCAGGTACCGTCACAAATACATAGGTTTTCCTCCTATTTATGTTGCTAATTGTTGAAGGCTCCAAGATCAGACAAAAGAGGTTAATGGGGATAACAGCTGGTGGGTACAGATTATAAGACATGGGAGAAAGAAGGGCGGAGAAGAGCTGTGGAAAAATGGTAGAACTGTTTGAGAAATCAAAATGCAAGTAGCCTAGGAAGAATAGTAAAAGTAATGAAGAACTGCAGAAACACAGAGATGTAGGCTTTGAAGTAAGATCTAAAACCCTCTTTGTCTAAAGCAGACAAAGCACTTGAAAAGGGTATTTCACAATATCTCTGCAAGTTCTTGATCTCAAATTTCAAGAGCAGAAGGAAGGCACCTTACATATAAAATGGATGTAGTTGGAGTGAATGAAGTGTATAAGGAACAGCCACTCGGCCGTGTGGAGGGACTGCTGGTTGGGCACCAAAATAAATGAAAACAGACTATTCACCATCTATACAAGAACAGAAGGTATGATTGCTTCTCACATAGAAGTCAAGGCTCACATGTTACAAGTCTGCCACTGCGGTGAATGATGCAGAATTAGAATGTATTTGTAGAAAAACTATTAACAATTAGCAACTGTTTCAAACCTTCTCTTTCCCTTTCTCTTTCATGAGTGTTTCTTAATTAGACTACTTTTCAAACGTGCTTACTAGTAAATGAAAAGCTTGAAAAGAATGTAGGGATAAATTGACAAAGGTTGTAAAAAAATGCCTGGTTTGCGGGGTTTTTTTAATCCTTTGTGCCAAACGAACTGATGTTTTCCCTACTTTCATAACTTATTTTGGAAAAGTTAGTTGTCTCAGAATGAGTATCTGCAGACAAACAAGAAGACAGAGTTTGGTATAAATGCACCCATACTGAGTCAAGTTTTCATTCTCAACCACTCAACACGGGTGTATTAGTGCAAGAAAACAGGCAAATCCTCCTATAGCCAGAGTTCATTATAGAGCTGTAAGTATTTATCACTGATCCCTTTAAGCACATTTTCCCAAAAATGCAAATGCAGAGCTACTTACCAACCTTGTATTCCCTTGTGCACATTTTTATGAAATATGATGTTTACAGTGCTCTTACTGTCCATATATGAATTACTTAAGCTTCTTTAAGCAGGTGTGGATTAGAGATTTACTGACTAAAGCACACAGAGCAGTGAAGAGAAGCTTTTCCCTCTGGAGATATTTTGATCGAAGCAAGCCCATGAGGCATAATGCTGAGGGACACAGAAAAGGCACAGTTTCTGTCACGGGAATACATCCTAAAGCAATTGGACTTACAAGAATTGGAGGAGAAATAGAGGAAAAAAAGGTAAGGTACATGACAGGAGTTAATTTCCAGAGAAGGCACAGCCAGCATAAGGAGTGGCAGGGAAGAGCAGGGCATCAGTGAGAAGCCAGAAAAGCCTGGAAAAACATGGTGACCTGGCAAGGTAGAGGAGAAGATAAGGACAGAAACCTAATTGAATGTTTTGAAGTTACATTGAATGTTTGATAGAAAAAGGGAAACTAGTTTATGTGCCTAAAATGACCTATGAAGTGGAATGGAAAAGCCAATGATAGAAAAGGGAAGAAATCCTTGATGCACCTTAAATCACTGAGGGATAAAGAAGGGAAGCCTGGAGAAAGAAACTGCAGGTTACAAAAAATGCATATTCACCCATGTTACTATGCATATATTTTTTTATTTGTTCTTCCTAAAAAATCTAGACATGGAGGGCTGTTAGTACTTAATGCTTCAACATTTTTGGACTCCACTTGGCTTTGCCAGAGGTGCCAGGATTCCGGAGGTTCCTTACCTTGAAGAGAGCCCATGTTGGTGGTAACACATGGGAAGCTGAAGCTGGCCCCCCACTACATAAACCTTGCCACATGAACCCAACAGTGACTTCCATGGCTACTGTGCCCCCGGCTCAGTAGATGTGATGCTTCCAGAAAACCACAGGTGGAGGCAGCATGCCAGCATGCAGCAGCTCCACAGCACTTGTGCTGTATTAGATAGGTCCTAACAGTAGTTAAGCTGGAAACTGGGACTGCTTTGATCACAAGTTAAGCAGAAGAAAAGGAGGAGGCAGGTATTACTTCATCCATATTTGTAGGACTCTGACATTACTGCCATTATAATAATTGGGATAAAACCTGGAGAGTGTCACAGAGTGCAAGTCACGGTCTGCCCTGAGAGGTGGGGCACAATGATTAGGATTCTTTGGGGAACTACAGATTTTCAGTTGTTAGGCTGGCTTGCAGGGGCAGGCAGTTAAGGGTAAGAGAAATCATGATGGCAAAATACAGGAAGAGAAAAAGACACAATAAGTCACTTTTCAGAGGGATTATCAGTTATTAGGTAAGACAAATATCGTCTGTCAACTTGTCACTTTTCTGTGCTTTCCTACATATACATATATGTATACATGGACATACAGGTAATCTTTCAAATGCTTAGTAATAATTCAACAATTTATTAGAAAGTTTCTTTCCAGGTACTTTGAATGCTTTATTTCCAAGACAAGAGAAAAGAGGTAGAAACAAAGCTGTTCTCAACACAAATCAGATCAGCCCCTTCAGTTTCTTTGTTATGGTAATTGGAAATTACAGGGAAAAAAAAAATCTTAATTTAAGATGAAGATTGCTGCAAGTACCTTCCCTACACATGATCTGTCAGCAGCCCACCTATGAATGACACCTATACTGGAAGTCAGAACAGGTCATATGAACTCTCTGAGCAGTCACCAGCCATGAGTCCCTGCTCCCCTTTTTCCCAGCACTTGAGGAACAACGACAGCAGTATTGAGACCTGTGTAGTTGAAATGGGATCTGACGTGAGGCAGCTCATTGACATACTATGTTTTCCTGCTGTTTAGCCCAGTGGACTGAAAATTATATGGTGCCAGTGAAGCCATCAGGAAAACTTTGGGCCAAAATCAGAAGCTTAAAGAAGGTTAACCCCTTTCAGAGAAGAGGTGCTGCCTGGTCCTCCTCTGTTGGGGCCAAACAGATCCTTGTCCCCATGAGGGTAACTGTGGTTACAGGCAGCTAGTGTAGGGTCACTGCACACCTGCCCTCATGAACAGGACCTTCAGAGCAAAAGCCTGCCCAGCTTCGTGCCCAGCTGCTGCAGTTCAGCAGGGTGCTCCCTGAGTGATGACAGGTGATCCCTATCCTCCAAAGCCAGCTTCTGTACGTGGCCCTAAAAGGCACTTAATTGCTAGCTGGAGACCTGATACGTTTCTGATCAGCGGCAGGTTATGGAAGTTGCACTCACTACAAAATTCAGAGTTGGATTTTGTACCCACTTTCTGTTTTCACCCTGCCTTGAACTCCTGGTGGAGTTACAAGTTTCACTGCAGGCTTCCCAACACACGTCTTGATGCTCCCTCAAGCCCACAGACAAGTTTTCTTGGCAGTCTGTGGTAATCTTTACTCCCAGCAACGTGGGAGAACTGCTCGGACCAGTACCAGTACCCAGGGGCTTCGGTGGCAGTGGGGAGGGCAAGGGGAAATGGCTGACGTCTGACAGAGGGCTGTTAGACCTATTTCCTCAGATGCTTAATTATCCGCTTGCTTTCCTGGCCGTGCCCCCTCCACACACACTCATGTGCATGTCTGCACACATACAAGCACACAGAGCAGGCCGTTCCAAGTTCTGATTAGAGGGCTGCTATTCAAAACTCGGGTTGTTTTTTTTTTTCCCTGAAGCAAAGAGGTGACATTGATGATGGAGAGATTAGATTTGGTTAAGTTAGACACAAGCCTAATATCAGGCAATTTTCAGAGCAGAACTAAACATTTTTTTAATGGTCCTGGAAGAGGGGGAAATAATCATACTTAGGAAAAGTATTTGCTAACGCTGCTGAAAGGAGTCATAATTTGATTCAGGGATAGCCTTGTCTCTTTGTTTCCTTCTGAATGCTTTTGGGAGCTTGCTTTCTAATCTTGACAAGATACGTGTGCTTATGTATGCCCATCTTGTGCTGTTGTGCTCTTGGGTTTCTTCTGAACTATTATTTTAAAAGAAAACAAAGAAAAACTCTGTAATGCAAAAGAAATTTCCAGCTGAATTTGGGTGCTTGACTGTGTGTATAGGTGTGCTGCAACCTCTCAGAAAATGTAAAACAGGCATTCATGCACACTCTGTGATACAGCGAAAGCTAATCTGCCAACAGGTAATAAATTAATAGTGTCAGTGACTACTGAACCTTGAACAAATATATTTCACTGTTAACCAGGGGATGTGTGAACTCAAATGCAGTAACAGATTCTACAGTGTCATTTTATTTGTCCATAAAACCTTTAAAAGTAAAGGTGGAAGTAACTGTCTGTCTATATTCAGTGAAAAATACCTAGCAGTCATGCCACACCAATGGGAGATATTTTTGTCTGCAATGGAGCAAACTCTGGGTTGAATCTTACTTCCATTAAGAGGCTGAACAGTATTGTATATAGCTAATGTGAGAAAAGCTAACACAATCTGATGTTATCTGAACTTTCTGGTGTGCAGCAAACACTTCTTTATCGCTCACTGCTAATATCTTAGTTCTAATGGAGTTAAACTGGAATTGCATTCCTATTATCATTAATGCTTTTCAGTCTGGTTTTGATTTATGAGATTTTTAAAGAGTTGTTTTGGTGTTCCTTTTAATTCTTTTCTTTATCATAAAACCAGTTACAGGACTGCACTCTCTCAGTATAGATTTTGTATGTGCTGTGTTTGTATATCTTGTGTTGGAACTAAAGTAAAAATTTGTGGTAAATGAATTCATATGGGAACTTCTCAGAGTGTGCACAGCCCATGAAAAAGTAGCCCCTATGTCAAAAATAATGTTTACCGTGCAGAACCACAGTAGTTTTAAACTCTGAGTCAGTGTTCCCTATGTTTTCAGCTTTTGGCCACTTGAGCCCCAGATGAGAGCATCCACCACCAGCACCCCGTATCCCCAAAAGCTCACTTCCTTGCAACTGAACTGCAAAGGCTTTCGCTGTAGCCAAGGCAGCTGCTGTGGATGGTGACCTCCTGATGAGGACATCAGCATTTTCCACAGAAATAAACCTCAGGTCTTTCAGCTACAGTTAGGCAACAAGCAGGGCCCCGCAACAAAGTCTCCAACCAAGGGCTTTCCTTGGGAGCCTGATTTTCACCTCTGCAGCCCTTCCCTCCGTCAGGGGTTGCACCTGACACTCGGTCATTTCTGTATTGGTTTGAAATACCGAGAGCTCAGCCTGTTTTGAAAAGGCAAGTACCAGCTCATCTCCTACGGGTCCTGCTGGGAAATGCCAGTGCCTTCTGACAGCTGCAGGCAAGCGCCTTCACCTTGGCTCAGTAATGCAGAAGTGCATTCTGTCTTCACCACCCTCTGCTAGCGTTTTCTGGGTTCTTCCTCAGCTCCCCTGCTCATCTACTGTCCGGGCCAAAACCTTACTGGCCCCATTAGCTCTATGACTCTGTAAGGGCTCTGACCCCCACACAGCAGCACGTTAAACTGAAGCTGCTATTCCCCCCCAGCCACCCATCACATCTCATTGCTTTAGCAGGCCAGGCTGAAAACCCACAACCACTCAGTCACTTCTCTGGGAGAAGTTCCCTGTCCCTGCCAGGATGGCACTGTGGGGTGAGCAGAGTGGCCAGCTCCAGGGGAGCCACTTCACCCATCTGATTTTATCTGCTGCTGGAAGGATTGAAGCTGCTTCTCTGGTCAGGTTGCTTAAAAACTCACTGGGTGGCAGAGCAGGGAACCGACTCTTCACACATTAAGTGTCTTGTGGGTTCCTGCAATAATTTATGCTCTTTTCTTCAGTGGGTTTATGCTTCTCCTCAGTGTTTCCTGATGCACATCTGCCTTCCTGTCCCATACAAAGCCCAGCATAACTCGTTCCAGTAGGATGGCTCTCCCATACCATTACTAAAGAAAGTGGGGCCATCCATACAAGAATCAGGACTGCAGCCATAGCCATACCCTCAGTAAGCATACAATCATAGAATCATTTAGGTTGGAAAAGACCTTTGAGATCACTGAGTCTAACTGTTAACCCAGCACTGCCAAATCCACCACTAAACCATGTCCCTCAGCACCACATCTATGCATCCCTTAAATACCTCCAGGGATGAGGACTTCACTACTTCCCTGGGCAGCTTGTCCCAACGCTTGACAACCCTTTCAATGAAGAATTTTTTCCTAATATCCAGTCTAAACCTTCCCTGGTGCAACTTGAGGCCATATCCTCTTATCTTATTGCTTGTTACTTGGGAGAAGAGATAGACACCCATCTGCTACAACCTCTTTTCAGGTAGTTGTAGAGAGCGAGAAGGTCTCCCCAGAGCCTCCATTTCTCCAGGCTAAACAGCCCCAATTCCCTCAGCATGATGGCACCTGGCATGCGATTTCATATGTCATCATTTACTTTTCATTTTGTTTGCATCTCTACAGTGTTACTCCTTGCCTGGACTGTGCCACACATGTCCAGTCACAAACTCTGAGCAGCATTCAGAGAATCTAGATGCATTGTCCAGCAATACCTGGCAGGCTGATTGGAGCAGCAGCAGTTGCTCTGACCTGCCTGCAGAGGACCAGAAATGCTGGGCAGGTACACTCTACCTGTGCTGATCAGCTTACGTGGATGCTCACAGTAAATCCGATGCTGGCAGGCAGATCAGATGTACAGCATGTGCCTGTGCTAGCTCCACTTGAGCTACTGCACTTGAAATGCATTCAGGCCATAGCTCATGCAGCACACCGCACATGCCCTCATGCTTCTCTCCAGGACTTGCCGGCTGGTCTTATGGTAACCCCATTTCTGCACCCTTGCTATCTAGTTGCTTGTTGCAACACACTGGCCTCAGTCCTTGTGTGCTTTGGCCATGTTATCTGTGCAAAGGTTTACGATATTTTTAAGGTATAAGCAAACATCATGTGTTAGGTCACTACTTTTACAGACTCAAACATTTGGTGCAAAATCACGTTCACGCTTCATTTACCAGATCACATAGCTCCAGAGAAATCAGGATCATTTGCTCCTAACCATGCAACTACAACTGAGAACAGCAACAGGGGCAGCCAGAGGGGTTATCTAGTTGTATTTTAAAGCTAGTTGAAGTGCTGAGGCCTGAGGCATGGGCCTCGAATTAAAGCTGACCTATGGATAAATCGCAGCCTAACAGTATGTTTTGTTTACCCCTCTGGCTTCAGGTTCCAGAGGCAGAACCTGGTCCACTGGTGTCTCTGTGGCCCTGCCCTCTCCCAGGTGGTCATGGCTGAAGTGGTGGGTGAAGCCAGGGCTATATCAACCAGGAGCCAATTAGTTTGTGAGTAGCTTCTGTTTGGGGCTAGTTGCATCTTGCTGAGCTCTCTTGGTGGTGTCCTTCCATGTGAAGGGCCCCTGAGGGAGCCATCTCTGTCTGTTGTGTCCAGCAGGCGATGGTGGCACCAAGCATAGCAAGACTGTCTGAAAGAAGACTTCTGAGGAGTTGTTAGTGAGTTCAGTGTTGGCCTGTGTGATCAGGCAACTGATGGCAGCATAACATGATGATGGCTGAACTGGCAGCACACCAGTTTACAGGTCCATAAATACAGGTATATTCTCTATAGTTCTATCCAGAGGCTGCACAGAGAGAGGTGAGTCTACATTTGCGACCATAAAGCTTTCTAACGTTATTCAATGATGACAATGCTCATATTGCTTCCTCTGCCCTTCATGAAAATGTGGTGTAACAAATGACAGAGCAAAGCCACTGCTTTTGCTCAGAGACAACTTACACTAAGTGGCTCCTGAACAGCTAAAGTCAACCAACTCATGCCAGTGAGAGCACAGTCAATAAATATAATGGAATTTGTTTAGCTCAGAAGACTGAAGTATAAGTGAATAACACAATAGCAGAGCTTGCTGGGAACCCAAACATCTTTTCCAAGGACAGCTTTGATATTTCTGGTGGGGAAAAATCCTTCTAAACTAGAACCAGGGGAAAAAAAATTTTCAATTTTATCCTACCTAAAATTTCTGGGCAATGTTGACTTTGTACAGTTAGGCCAGGCTGTACATGGGGCTGACATATCACGATACATAAAAAACGGCCAACAAGACTAATAAAAGCATTCTTGGCACACAACTTGCAAAACTAGAACGTCTCCTGGAAGGTTAGCACTGGTTAGGTGCATCAGAAAACATCTCAGCAAAGGTGTTTGCTATGCAGAATTTGCTGTATTTCACATTTAATTGATTTAAAGTGTTATTTCTCACAACATGTAATACTGTGTAAAAATACATTTTAATTTTTACTTGTATTTCTTTATACAAGTGTATTTGTATGTGTGTGTTTTCACAAACTAAATTTAGAGCAGTGTTGACAATAATCTGTTGGATTTTACCTTTCATTCTTTGAGTTTACCTTGAGTTAGTTGCCTAATACAGGGGTGTGATGCCTTTTGAGATGTCCTCTGCTCTCCCATCTGGCCTCCAGCATCTGCTCCAGGGAAGCAGAGCTCCCAGGGACCTGCCGGTGCTGTGCAGACCTCCCTGCAACCTGAGGGTGCCCAAAATGGCACTAGACACCTAAGCAGCTTGAATCTCAATTTGCAACCCCTTCACTGAGGGAAATAATGGAGGGGGAGAAGCATGAGATGCTGACAAAAAATTCAGGTTTCTAGCTGCTGCTGCCCACATTGCTGCTTTTGCAGCCTGGCAGTTTTTCCCTAAATGCTGCTGCATGATGGCTTTGCTTTTTTTCTCTGATTACACCGCTGTTAGAGCTGCCTGTTGGGAGCTGCAGCCCTTCTGCTTCCTGACTGAGCATGCTTGTGTGGGGTTAGATTTAGCAGGGCTCCCCATGGGAATAGCTTCTAGGTGTTCTTGATTCCCTCCCCAGCCTGGTTTCTCTCCATGCTACACATACCAAGATCCAGTTGCTGGGGGTTGGAATTATGCACAATGCATCCCTGCAATCCACGCAGAATAGGATTTAGGATGCTTAACAGAGGCAAAGAACCTTGTCTCTCCAGCTCATGGGCTACAGCATGTTGCCTGGGCTGGAAATGCTGCTCTGGTTTCCCAGGGCCCACCACTAAGGACTGACAACTCCCCAGTCCTAAGCCATCTCCTGCACCTTGCTTTTTTATTTCTTTCTCTTCCCAGTTGCTACTCAAGATGAAGCCGTATTTTACTCATTTAATTTGAGAAATACTTGTGTGCCACAACACGTGCCCATTTTGGCTTACTTACAGGAGGTAGTTAACACTGGTTCATGCAGAAAGGACTTCCCAAGTATTCTGGGGACAGAAATGAAGGTGTATGAATCACAGGACTTGTCAGGCTGGTTTTAAACTGCCCCATCTCTTGTCCCACCCCATGCGTCCAGTGATGAGGCATCCCAGTGATGCTGGTGCTCCTTTTCAAATAGAAAAATGCATCTTAGTCTTCTCAGATGGGGATTGTTTTGTGCCCTAAAACATGAAACCTTATATTCCTCCTACAACCACATTTCACTTCTTTGAACAGCTGAGCCCTCTTCCACATTTTTTGAAGCAGGATAAAAAGGAGAATTATTAGAAGTAAAATATGTTATTAAATGGGAGCTGGCATGTGTCAGGTTTATTGATGGGAACTTGCATAAAATGTGATATTACTTCATTCCTACCTTAATTGAAGATATTTTCAGCCTAAGTGATGTGTAACTGCTCAGTGATTTAGCTCTCTTTTATGAATAATTATATTACATGTATTCTCTCTGGATATTTCCATTGATGCATAGGATAAGTTTCTCTGAGAATAACCTGTAAAGGGGTCAGGCAGATCTCACTTTATTTAACCTCTTTGAAAACAGCATATTTTGCCTTCTTTAAGTCAATGGTTAAATTATAAACACAATGAGAAGCCTTTCAAAGGAGAGGAACATTCCCTCTGCTTATGATCTAATTCCCTGGACACCCACTTACTAAAGATTTGACAGGAGTAACATGAAGCTACAGCATTCACTATGTGGTTCATTTTTTATCAAACAAGACAGAAAGAATGAAGCCCTGTCTGTGTCGTGTTTCTGCCATTTCTTTAGGCGTTCTTACAGAAACCTTTCAGTTCTCCCTTTTTCATCTTCTGCAGGCTAATGTATTAGCAATAGCTTTTCAGTGATTAACAAAATGATGGTGATTTTTGCATGAAGCATAGGAAGAGCCTCATTCTTACCTGGGTACTCATTAAACAACCAATTTCAAACTGTGATGAAAACAGAAAGAATTATAAACACTTCAGCAAATAAAGAAATCTTCAAGAGCTATATTTAATATTAAACACCACACAGAAAATTTCCCAGGCAACAGGCCAAGCTGAGATTAACTGGATCTTTTTTTAAGAGGCGTTTATAATGTAAATTTAAAACGAAACCATAAAAAACTCTTTGACAAACCTTTACATTATTTCCCCAATCTGCATCTAGGCTCAATAAAATAATAGACAGGAAGGCTGCCAGCATCCAAGCCAGGGGTATGCAAATACCCTATTCTGCAGCTCACTGATAGCAGCTGGAGAGTTGAATTTAAAAGCACCACTTCAAAGCTTTTCTAGGAAATGATTGAACACTTAATGATTCTAAAGTTCCATGATAGCTCTAATGCCAAATTGTTGTTTAAATTAATTTAACTAATGATCAACACATGTGTCTGGAAGATGCTTCTGTGTGTGTTGTGGTTCTGCTACAGTGATGACTGAAACAAGAAATGTGGTGCGACGTGGGGTTTGTCCCAGGGCACCAGGGCAAGCTAGGTAGGCAGCTGGCTCTGGATGAGGTGAAAATTCCCCCTTTAAGACCACAGAGTTACTTTGAAATTGTTTATTTGGTGCCAACTGGGTCTGCTTCCAGAGTGATCTAGGAGGGCATCTTTCTTCAAAATGCATCAAAAGGCCCAGGCTTGCCTACAGTAAAGAAGAAAAGGCTTTTGCTTAAGGCATTGCTGGGTGATTCTGGCATTTCTGTGCCAGCTAATTTGGCTCCTGCCAGTTTTGGGGAGAGAAGACAGGGAGGTCAACTAGCAATGCCAGGGTGGGACAGGTACAGGAGCTTCCATCTCTGTATCCAAGGAGTCAGGCAAAAGATGCTGCCTGCAGAACTGGTGGTGGTGGTCCTGGAGGGAGGTGTCGCAGCCAGAATCCTGCTTGAGCAATGGGCATGAGAGCGTGTGGGGGGAGGGTTATCCCACAAATAAAGATCCACAGTAACTTCCACAGCTTGCTATAGCAAATTACCTCTCGCACAGTTTTGAGGTCATTTCCCTTTTCCTACTCTCTGTCTGTGGTTATTTAGATGAAAAAGCACATGGGCTGTGCCTCTGTAGGTGAACCCAATGGGCTTAACACAGCTCTGTTCTGAAGTCAGCTCCTGTTTGAAGTGAGAAATAGTAATTTGAGGAAGGAGATAAGCTGGGTAAGAGAAAGCAATCAGTCCCAACTGCTAGTCTTACAGTGCAGAAACTCTCCATTAAAACTGCAGTTGTGCTTTCTCAGTGTACCACTGTTGTAGGTGAGGACATCATACAAAATTTATGAGCATTCTTGACAGAGAAGTGAGGGAAATGTGACAGAAGCCTTCACACTCAGAGATGGTGGGAGAAAGATGCATAGGAAATGATATTTCACCATTTCTCAGAGTGCTAAAGGGCACCAATCGAAATGATGGGCAGCCCACTTAAAAAGCAACACATTCCATAGAACCCGTAACTGAAATGTGGCCTTCATTGCCATGGTCTGTGTACCTCCATTAGATGAGGTCAAAGTCACCATGTCTTCCCCTTCTTTCTGCTCACTTCGCATGTCCTAAGGGAACTTCATTTACACCACTTCTAGGTATCTGCACTATATTTGGTATGACTTGCCACCTTTGCTCATCATCTCTTCTGACCCCAGGGCTCACTGTGACTTTGCCTGCCCTTCTATGGGTCAAGCTTGAAATATGCTGAAGGGTCATTGCAAAGATGTTCGTAGTAACAGGGGCAAAATAGTACTTGCCTTGTGGATAAATAGGAATTATCAGCTGCTGGGTCTCTGAATTAAAACACAAAGGTTGTAAGTCATGTTGATTAAAAAAATTTTCACAAAGGCACTGTTTGGAAAAAAGTTTGAGAGCCTTGCAGCATGAAAAGGGGAAAGAGAAATTCCAACCAGCCTGGTCTTGTAAAGGGATTAATCTTTGTAAATTAGCCTCTTTGTACCTATGAAACATGTTTGATCAGATTCCAAATCATGGCAGTGATTTGTGCCAAGTGGGAAGCTGAAGAGTTGAGGAATGTCTGTTATTTAAATATTTTACCAGCCCTTCATCTGAGTTAATATGCCTCTCTGCTAAGGAGTCTACAACTACTGCTCACCATGGTGAGATAGGGGTGGCCTTGTGCAAACATTGTATGAAAGACAAGAGTTGAGGGAAACACCGATGCCACTCATTTCTTCTTTCCCAAGGATGGACTGAATGCATCCATATTGATGAGCGATGCGTTCTCTGTGCCTTGATTTGCAGGTCTGAGCCACCCAATTCAGCTTGTTCCCCATTCACACTGCTTTCTGCAGTACATGCCCACCTCTGCATACCTGCATCATCCTAATCACGCCAGACTGCTGGGTCTGTGCCTCATCAGGATGGTGCTGATGAGGCAGCTAGCAGGTCAGTATGATGCAGAGGTTTGCAATGCTATTTATAAAAGTAGTTTGAGCCTAGCTCTGACAAGGTGGCTGCCTGTGGGACAGACATACATGTGATTTGTCCTCCTGTATTCACCTGCAAATGTTTCACTGCAAAGGGTTGCTGGCCTCTGCTTCTGCAGGCAACACAAGAACAGTGAGATCTGGCAAGAGGAAGACCACCAGGTCTGTGACAAGATCAGGCATGGATGTGGTAAGGCAACCAGCAAGTCCCTTGACCGCAACAGGAATGGGTAAGCAACCTTATCTGGGGAGAGTCTGCTTTTTTCTGTGGCTTAAGTCTGTGAAGCTGGAACCAAACTTTCAGTTAGCGGATCATGCATCCAGAGAGGTGAAACAGGGTGGTGGTGCTGCCTCTATAGTCACACATATACAACAAAGCAGATGTTGTATATATGACTGCAGGCGTCTGTGCCCTGCACAGTCTGGGACATCTCCACTTCTGGAAAAGCAGGGTGTTCTTGGTTCACCAGGCACTCTTAACGTGGTTTCATCCTAGGGTGTCTTCTCTCTACTCTTTGCTCTCCTTTCTTTCTTCCATTTAAGGATAAGCAATTCCTTGAGTGAAAAATAGGACCATGGAAGAGGGTTAGCTCAATGCTCAGAGTGCAACGGCCAGAGCAGGATGTAGGAGTAGACTCCATTCTGTGCTGCAACCTGATCCAGCCACAAGCAACCACCTCCAGTATAGAAAATGTAGGTAATTCTTTAAAAACCCTCAAGACAGTCTCTCTGGCCAGCTGCCTCTGAGGAACATATCAGCCAAATGGCACCACAGGAGTGAGCTGGCAGGCTGGGGGCACGGGGAGTTGCAATGTTAATATAAATCATCCACATGAAAAACTGATATATTGAAGTGAATAACTGATATATTAAAGTAGAACTTGTGGGGAATTTGCCTGATTGTGTGAGGCCACCAATTACTGAAACTTTAATTTTTTTGTATTTTTATGCATATCTAGCTATCAGTTATACCCAGTCTTGCTGGCTGGCCAGCTTATAGTGGTATATTTATTCTACCACAAATACTAAAATTATTTTCTTCCATTATTCCAGTTGAATGATACACAACAGAATACCTGTCATTTGCATAAAATGTAGTCTTTGTAGAGATTGTGGTAGTGACTAGGACCACCTTGCTTTAGCTCCTTCCCCCATACCTTCACACTGTATGTCCTACTAAATTAATTAAAAAATAGGGGAGCCCTCCAGTGGCTAGAACTGTAGAGCCTAAATTACCAGTGTGTTAAAGAGCTATCTAAACATCTGATGGTGTCTCCAAACTTCACAAACATCTATACAATTTTACAACAGAATTCAGTAAAATATTACCTTTTTACAGAAGAGACAATTTTTAAAAGGTCATTTCAGTTCAGTACATGTGGAGGCACTTTCAGGAAAATTTCCCTTAAAGTTCTTCTCAGAAAACAACTCCAAATGCAACATAGGAAATATCAACATCAAGTTCTTAGACATCTCCTTTCATATGTAAACTCCAGGAATTTGAGAATGTTCTGCATTTGGTAATAAAATTTTTCTCCTAATCCCCAGATTGGCACTTGGTATTCTATTTCTCATTCCCTAAAAAACCTCAACATCTGTGTGTGTGGTAAATCAGACTCTTGACTCTTTGACAACCTCTATATTGATTCTTTAAAAGCCCAGATATTGCAGATTTATCCAGAAATTATGCCAACAAAGATTTCTGTTAAAAGAAGGGAGAAAAGTACACAAACTGAAACCCAGTTTTGCATCCCAGAGCTATAGCTTACTGGAGGAAAACAAAAAGTGTTGGGGAACTCTGCTCTGGGTCCTCCTTGATCTTACTTCTAAAGTACTCTTTGATTTCCAGTAGAGGAGATTTGGACTAAAAATCTGTGGGGAGGTGTTGCAAATAAAACCATATTTTTTTGTCCTTAAGATAGTGACAATGTCCTATTACATGCTTCACATTGTTATTAGATCAGTCATGGAATTAAGCACAGAGGGGAAATAAGTAATATTTTTATAAATGAGGACATCTGGGACCATTTCTTCTGTGCCCCATTCCAACAAACTCAGAATGTGATGCAAAGCTTGTTTAAGTCTATAACTTATGGCTCTGGCCCTTGGAGAAGGATAAGTGGATCAAATTAAGAAAAAAATGTTAAATCTCCCTTTGAGCCGGAGACCATCTTTGTGTGGAAAGCAGCTGCTGGGCCACTGGCTGGCTTTGCTGACAAGTTGGGTGGAGATGCCCAGCCCAGTGCCTGAGCTCCTGGTCACCTACAGCTTGTTGTCAGCTGCAGAGCAGCCATGAAGCAGAGCCAGTCTGGTCACTAGAACAGGAAGCTTCCTGCCCTCTAATTATCCATGAACTGACGTTGATGCCTTGAAAGTACCTCTCAGTACTGATTTTTTTTCTCCTTCTCTCAAACATTACAACAGGTTTCTGTTGCCTTGCATACTGCTCCACAGCCTACAGGTGATCACAGCACTTTGTAGGCAGCCTGAGACAACCTTCTGTCTCACAAAGCCCACATGATGGGATGTGCATCATACTCCTACAATACAACAGAAGGGAGAGGGCTGCCCTATCACACTGGCTTATCTCGGAGTATCCATCCCTGACCCTGGCAGTGCTGGGTTGCAGGGAATGACAGCCACCATAAGAAAGTTGGAGCATCAGCTTCAACCTGATGGAAACATCCTCCTTCCTGAGTATAATGATGGTCAGCTTCTCCTGCGCTGCACTGCAGGCCACTGCACCACTGCTGCCAGCTGCTGCTGATGGTGAAGAGCAGTCTCAAAGGCCCTCTCCTGACTGCCATTTCTGCAGAAGTCCAGCAGCTCTTCCCCAAAGAAAAGGAAGTGCACAGTGCAACCTTCAATCATCTGCACAAGCACAAAAATAGCATGAGGTGCCTACAAGTTGAAAGCGGTCTGTGTCAAGAGCTGTCAAAAGCTGTGGTTGCCACAGGGATAATTGGTTTGTGCCAGCTGTAGTTGATGGATACCAAGCTGATGAAAAGAGACAAGATAATATGCCTTCTGTTGTTTAATTAAGGATTTTCTAAATCTGCATAAACTGAAAGCTCTGGATGCTAAAAACCACTTGAACGCACCCAGATATTTGTAGCAAGGAGAGAACGCTGGGGAAACAGGATTCCTCCCAAAATGTGCATGCACCTGTGTAAAGCACCCCCTGCACAAGAAAAGGCCGTTTGGCGATGCTCTTGCCCTTTATTTCCTGCTGAACAGCTCCCTGCAGATTAATGCTTGTCAGAATCTTCCCTTATTGCAGGGGCTGCAATCTTTACTTAATACCCTGAGGGAGGGACATCTTGGGTTATTTTGTACAGCACAAGTGATTGAAATACGACAGCAAACCATTAACACGATCCCAAAAGCACTGGCTCACAGCCCAATATCTTTTCTACAGCCATTTCAAAGGTGATTAATAGCATGTCAGAGAGCTGCTCTGTATACCAAACCCTACTTGAAGGCCTGTAAATAGATAAAACTGAACTATCAACAACCATATACCAAAATAAGGACAGGTACCGAAAGGGTTCTGGGAATTTGAGTTGTTGAATCCTACTTTTATTGCTGTTAAGGGTAGGTATCAAGAAGGGATGAATAGCTCTCAAATTAAATTTGAAACTAATGTCATAGTAGGAGGCAAAGACTCTATCACACAGCCAGTAGCCACATCCAGAGGATATAGTAATAAAATCCTACCTGGACAACACAAGCTAATACCCCCAGAAGAAATGAAGAAACATGTGTTAGCTGTTTTATGGGGCTGGAGGTGTTTGGAAAGCAGCAACGTTGGGAAAGTGCTGGGAGGAATGATGTAGGGCAAAATCAGAGAACCAGCACTAAGTTCACAGTGTGGCACAGCAATAAGGCTGGGCAGTCTCCAAGAGCAGGGCTCACAGTTATGAGTCTGGACAACAGGAGAAGGGTGATGTTCATCTCACAGGACTGACATGCTGGGGAAAAAAAAAAAGACCATTGCTATGACATCAAGTATTACACTTGTGAAGAAGGGCCTAGGGATCTCAGAGTGAAGGGTTTCTCCCTCACATACTTCCCTCTCTGAGTTCTCCCCTTGCTTCCAGCTTACCCAGTTTTGCAGGGAAGACAACTGTTCCTGGGGTCAACTCCCTCCCAAGAGAAACAATGGTGGCACAACAATCCACCCCACCCAGGGTCCCCAGGGCATCCACTTCTGCTGGGAGGCTGGTGAATTTCCTGTAGCCAAGCTATGCTCTGGTCCTCAGCTGCAGAGGTGATGGGCATCATCAGAAGAGGTGACAGGAAGGGGAACACAAGTGCAGCAACCTCTGCCCAGCCCCAGGTAAAGCCAAGTGGCTGGGGAAAGGAGGAAGAGGAGGAAGAAAAGGGCAGAGGAAGCAGGGTAGGCTTGAGCTAACTAATGTTGTATGCAAGGCTGGTCTCGCAGCTACGGAGATAGTGCTGGCGCCTTGTAACTGCAGTATCACTCATCAGAGGGCACATCTCTCCTCATCACAAATATGAGAGGATGGGAAAAGATTCAGAGATAGGTAATGAGCATATTCAGAGGTGTGGAACAGCTTTTACAGCAGGAGCAGTCACAGAGACCAGAACCTTCCAGTCCAGGAAAGGATGTGTCCAAGGATGGATGTGCTACAGGTCCACCAAGCACCATGGGAAGGTGGATGGGGAGTGAATGTTGGTTGTCCACGTGAGCTTGGTGTCCCACTGGGACCTGATGAATCCAGAGGGTGGCCAGGCTAGAACTGGCAAAAGGAAATGGTTCTTCACAGAGACAGGGTAAAATATTCACACTGGGTGAATTTACAAACATCCACTGCAGGCTTTTAAATACCAGAATAGCTCTTCTGTATCAGGAGCTGCAAACTTCCAAAGGCTGGAAGATATTCTGGGAAAACACGCCTAACCTGTTCTTGTATTCTTGTGTACATGTCTGCTATGATCAAGGTCAGAGGCTCAATACTGGGCCAAACTGACAAATAGTCTGACTCAGTATGGCCACTCTGATGCCTCCGATGATGTGTATGTGCCACAGGTTTCCCTGCACATTACCACAGTCCCTTCTGCTACAGCAGAAATGCTGCACCAGGCCTCTCCTGGTGCCCCATTTCTCTCTGCTTTTCTTGAGATGGCTGGTCATGATCAAGCTACATGTTTCTGTGCCTCCAGTGACTGTCTCTTCCAGTGGTTACTGTCTTCTCCAAGGCAGGGCAGGCAGTAACAGAGGGGAATCTGAGTACCTAAATTGCAGAAAGAAGAGAGAGTTTTTCTAAAGATTTTGGCACTTACGTCTTCCTTCTGGTAAGATGTCTTCCTGAAAAGTGACTTTTAGTTTCCTTTGCTGAAGTCACTCGCTTTGAACACCACTTTCAGGTCTGGTTGGTGGTACCTTTGGCTTTTGTTCCCACAGTCCCAGCCTTGACCAGGGCAAAGCAAGCCACAGCTGGACCATTTTTCAGGGCTCTCTCTACAACTTCCCAGTGATGAGTTGTTTGAGGTCCCAGACACTACAGAGGCTAAAAGTAATGGCTCTTGCAGAAGCCCATATTGTACCAACCCCCAAAAAACCCAGCCCCAAAAAGAAACACACTGTTTGACCACACTCTGCTACTGAATTGGGGTATCAGGTTATGACTGCTCCCAGGTGCGCTGGCCGTGGATCAACTCCTCGCTACTTCGCAGGTGGACTGGCATTGACAGCTCCCCAAAGTATGCACTGCACACTCAGCTTCTCCATTTCTGCCTTGAGATACACTCTGGCTGCTTTTGAAGATTGTAAAAATACTCAATAATAGATTAACTGCATGTTTTCTTCAGGCACCAGGTCTGCTTACACATAGTGAGTGTTTATGAACTGAGGAAGGCATCCCAGAATTACAGAAATGCTTTGGTAAACCTGAACCTAGATTTTTTTTTTTTGTATCTGCAAGCTCCATGACACCAGTTTTATTGTGCTTAGGTGATAAATTTAAATCAGTAGCATAGTTTTGGATGGGTTTGCTTTTATGACATTTGGAAACAGAGGGCTAGTTCCCCCTTACACTACTATTTTTTAATGATGTGCTTTTGTCAGTGAGGATGAGTTGGTAAAGAGATGAGGATTACATTTAAATTCAGCTCTATTTGTAGTTTAAACATGCAGGAAATGAGATGAGGGGAGGAAGAGCTTATGCTAATCCAGACAAATGGAAAAGCTCATAACGTTTTCAGATGGTTTATTTGAAATCACATTAAATTCTGTTTGCAACCTGATGCATCAGTGAAACTGGGGCTGCCAAAATATGCTCACCTGTTGTAATACAACCAGTCTTGGGCTATTAATGAATGTGTGCAGCCACGGGGATGCTTAAATCATTTGCTGCATATGCAAAGCACAATCGAATTTGTTAAGTAACTAACTAATCCACACAGCCCATTTTTTAACTCATTCAGGTAGGCAAATGAAGGCAGAGAGATAGAAATGACCAGCTTGTGACCCCACAGCAAGCCTGCCAGAGCTGGGGTGACAGTGCAGGAATCTGGCATTACCCTCCCAAGCCCTAACTCTCCTCCCAGGGCTGTGGTCAGCCTGCACCTTGGTGTCCTGAACAAATGATTAAGCACCATCAGCAGTGTGTCTCCCAGCTCCAAAGGAGAGATTACTTTGCAGAGGAAAACAGCACTGCCTGGGCAGCTAATTAATCACCTCTCTCCTCTTTGTAAGGGTATTGGCTTTCCTTGACACCACTCAAAATCTGCTCATGCGCCCCTTTGGCCTGGCTGTTTCTGAGAGGTGATGCTGACTCCCTATGCCAAGTGCTCCATCAGCCCTGTCCAGAGCAGTGTTTTTGCAAGTCGAATTGTCTGCTTGTGCTATTCTCATCCTTTCTTCACAAGGTAAAAGAAAACAGATAAAACAGGGGTTCTAAAAGAAAACATCCTGCCAGGGACTGGTGAGGTGTTCCTCTCTGAATGTTCCCATTCAGAGTCTGCAGCTGCTGCCCAGATATATAGAGAAAGGACACTACCCTACATGAATTAACCTTTTCAGTCAGCCTAATGAGCATTTCTGGGAAGGATTGGAGAGGGCAGCTCACCAGCTTGCTCATGGGTGGTTTTTACTGCTCTTTGGTAAGCCACCCCAACAGGAGACACCAAAATGACACTATGCATATGTACCTCATGCAGCCATTCAAAAGTACACGCTAAGTCCTCTTTCTGAACAGAAAGTGGTGGGGTTTTTCTTCTAGGAAATCATCCTCTCCATCAACGTATGTGTTAAACAGATTGTTTCCCTAAGAAATAATTTGGGTTCTTTAGGAAGCTTTTTATCCATTTTTGTTTCTATTCCTCCCTCTTACGCCTTTAAAACAGGCCTTCTGGCCTACATTTGCAATGCTGAAAAAGGTGTAATGACATTTCCAATATTCAATATTTTTGTTGAAACCATCTTGAGAAAATAATTTTTAATGAAACACATTTACTATTTCTCATCTCTGTGCGATCTGTCTGATTTCCTAACTCCTCAAAATGACAAAAAACATTTATCTGTTCAGAGATGCTGGCCCAAAGCCCATCACACCCACAGGCTGTAGTTTTATGATATGAAATGTTTGCCTAATTCTCCATACCATGGAATTATAACCTTAATTTATCAAAGAAAAAAAATCTGTTACATAAGCAATCCCACCACAACATGGAATTAAAGGACAAATCCAATCTATGCAACTCAGAGAAGTGGACATGTATTTACTCTCTGAGATTACCTCTTAGCAAGTGCTGAGATACCATGGGGAGAGGTGATGCTATAAAAAGAAAACACAGATTGCTGGAGCTAGAGCTGAACTGCTCCAGAGAATACCAAAAAATATTTCTGCCTCTGCTTTCTAGCACCTACTCTCATGCGAGAGTAACAAGTACCTTGCATACCACAGGTTAAAAAAGAAAAAGCCCATAGTACCTAATTTTGCAAAATGCAAAACAGTTTAGGTAGATGTCAAATGACCTCAACTCTTGATTTCAGTGAAAGTTTAAAGTTCTTTGCTATGCCACCAGGTGAGGCAGAAGGAGGAGGATGTGCTCAGTACTTTCAACAAGAAGCTCTGCACATGACAGCTTGCTTCTGCTACGGATGGAACAGACACAGGCTGTATTTCTGGGTGAGTTGTGGGTATTTCTGTGAATCGCTTTCATGACGTTACAGCAGTTCCAACAGATAACATGACATTTTTCTCCTTTTTCTTTTATAAATAGCTCATTTGTGTATTGTAGGCTTAGAAATATAATCATTGCCCAGTCACATTGCTCAGAACAACATTACATTTCTTTCTCACTTTCTCTGGTGACCTAATCTAAAAATGTGCAAATACTTCTTGGTTGCACTGTATCGAGTTTGTACTTCCTGATATCACAAACTATTCACAAACAAAGGATGAACTGTTCCTGTAGCTTTCCTTTTCCCCAAAACTGACTTAGGAGTTTCATTTCGAATACATCAGTATTTCCCAAACTCACGTTTTTCGCGGTTGTCACGTTCAGCTTTTCAGCATGCCCTAATGTGCTGCTGCCTTGATGATGCTGAGCAGTGTGGGAGCTGCTTATCACACACCTCCCTTCCCTGGGGAGCAGGGAGCCCTGTGCTCCTCTCCCTTTCCCACCAGCAGAGCCCTCTTCAAGGACTATGTCAAACTCCTGCCCAGGAATGTGCCATGGTGGCTGGGTGTACATGACTCCCTTTTTCCAGGAAGGCACAGTCCCCTATTTATGCTGCTCCCCTTTGCATAGGATAAACAAATATTTACTGAGGGTGAGAAAGAGCACAAGAATGAACTTGCCTTTGTACAACTATGGTTACAGCTGGTGAGCTTGTGCATGGGGAGGCAGGATCTGGGATGTGCTCCAGCGGAAGGGCTTGGAGCCCAGCCCAGCCCCAGAACACTATGACCGTACTGTCCCTGGATCACCTGTGATATCTCTCTCTCTTCCACTTGGTATTTAGCAATGCCATGAAAAGAGGGACAGCTTCTCCAGGAGAAGCATGAGTGCCCCAAGTCCCATCTCTCCCTGTTACAGCCTGGGGAGGTAGGAGACACTGACCTAAGTTTTCTTGAGGAGGGAACATCCTTTTACCACCTGCCTGCGTGAGCTGGCTACCAACATATTCATAACACCAAAATACTTAAAAAAACCAAAGGGAGGAAAATACAAGGATTTCAGGCATCCATCTCCATAAGATAGTAAAGACTTGCAAATTTTTAAGAGAGCAGTGGTTCATGGTGCTCAGCCCTGAGATAGGCACAGTTTAAGGCACATTTATCCTGAATGTTTTCTTTGGGCTACTTTTCCAGCCTCTCTGCTAGCATGCTGACTCCTCCAGCAACCTGCAGCCCCAGCACAGGTCACCCATTCAACTTGGACGCTTGCCCTGCCTTGGGCTTGGGCCTTCTTAAACATGAATGAGCATAGCTGCCACTCACAGAGGATCCTAAAATAGAGAAAAGCAGCTGACCACACAGCAATATGTGAAACAAGCCCCTGAGAAGGTGAATACTGGTCATAAGGGCAGCTGTGTATCAGTGGTGGTGGCAGCCAGCGCAGACAGGATGCTGCCTGTTTTCCAGCCCATGGTGAGCACAGCTGTGAGTGGGTGGCCGTGCCAGCAGCACCAGTGAGGCATTAAACACATAGAGCCCATGAGTTGTGCAATAGGATGTATCCTGCTCAAGAGGGAGGTATGGCTGTCTCAAGACTTTTCACCCCTAGACAGCCAGCCACTGGTGGCTGCTTGGCCAGCAAAATGCCGGTGGGGTGCTGCTTGCCAGGAGAGCCCATGCAGCGCAGCCAACCTGGGGTGAAGACAGGCCCTTGGCAAGGGCAGGTAGGCTAATGACAGAAGCAGATCCAATTTAGCAGATCCTGAGGGTGGCACCGAGCATGCAAGTGCTGCAAGGGTACACACCTGCATTCAATGAGAGCTTTAGGCAGCAGCTAGCCCAAGGGCTCCTCTCCTCTGCTGAGCTACTTGTTGGTGCTTCTCTTTGCTTGTGAACAGCTTCCTCCATAAATGCCTACCGGGAATATATGCAGCATATGCATCAGGTAACCAACTAACTCCTGAGGACATGTGAAGCAGCTTTTAGAAATGGCAGCAACTTCACCTGTTGGTATTCAGCATGTATTCTTCACCTGTTTCTTTCATCTGTTAGAATAACTAAAATCAACTAGTCTGCTGCCTTAAATCACTCATCAGAGTCCCTATTTTTGTCATGTGAGGTTTGCAGGCAATTATTGCAAGGTATTATTGTTAGTTTGATCAACCAGTATAGCTTGAAAAGTAGCCAAGGTTTGGGACCTATGGTTTCTTTTTTAGATCTGGCATGGAAGGAACATAACTAATATATTTCTTTTGCAATACAAGTGAATCAGAATGATTTCTTCTCTTTTTTTGACAAAACTTTATATTTTTTGCACTCGATTTTCATATCAGATAAAAATCAGAAAAGCCCCATGATGTTTTCAGTTTTCATTAGAAATGGAATAAATGTAGCCAAAAGAAGTGTTCACAACCAAAAGTCACTTTGCCATGATGATTAGGTGTTTGTGACAAAAAATGCCTGTTCCAGACAGGAATCATTTAATGAAAACTCCGTATTAAAAGAACATATGCTCTTAGCCATATTCAAAACTCACTGAAATCAGCAGCTATATCTCAGTAAGCTCCAAATGACCTTTGAATAAGTTCGCTTTAAAAACAAAAGAAAACCATGGGGCTGTTACTGTGAAGCTCCCCCCTCGTTAGCTACATTAGCCATAGTGATTGCACGCACCTAACTCCTCTTCAGGCTCCTCCTCATAGGCTCTTGCAAGGAGTAAATTAGAAGTGACCGTGAATACATACTCTAGACCCTAAAAGTTGAAAAGAGATGTGTTGCCAGATGCTCCACATTGCACTGTAAAGGCTCCAGCAACTCTGGAAGAGGGCTCAGAAATGTAATTGATTCTCACCTACTGCTGTAAATTCATTGTTTCTCTCCTGTCAGTCAATGTCAGAGGTAGTGTAGGAGAATGGCTAAGAAGCAGATGGCTCCATCTAATAAATTTTGCAGGCTCATTTTTAAACAAGTGAAGCAGTCAGCACTGATGGTGCTACATAAAAACCCTTCTGCCTGTCCTAATGTCAGTAGAAGCACTGAAAATGTGCTGCGTGTCCTCGCTGGTTGGTAGGCTGGTCAGGTAGGCAATGCCAGCTCCTGCCAGGACTGGCGATAGCCCATTTCTCAACTCCCCCAGCAGCAGCACAGGTTTCTCCGTTGCTAGAAAACATCTCCTGGGAATGGGGAGCCAAGGAGAAACCAGATGAATGGGAAGAAATAAGAATACATTCTTCTTCAAACCATCAGCTTACACCTGCTTTTATGCTCACTGATACAACGGCGTGTAGGATTGTCAAGTTCTCTTTAGTGTGCATAAGCAACAAGGATTAACTGGTGGATGGTGCTGCTGGGGGTTTTGCTGTCCTCAGTGGGACTCTCTTTTTTGCTTCCTGACATCTCCAGCAGCTATTCTCAGCACTAGGTCAGGTAGGCCCAAGCAAAATGCTGAATATGCCTCCAACAGCTTTCCCAAGCAATGGTACTATACTGTATGTATATACACACATATGCATTATCTATTTATGCATTACTATTAGGCAGACTCACTCTGCAGCTATGCCAAGCACTTATCCTCTGAGGAGAGAGCAATGAATCAATTTCTGCTGTCGGTAAAATCCAGCGGGGGGAAAAAAGTTCAGTCTTCATGGATTCCTGTAAGTGAAATATTTAACATATTCTGGAGGCAAAAGTTAGTTTTCTCACATTTCTCCCATTTTGTGAAGAAAGTAGTAGTGCATGCATATTCATGAGTATATGAAATTGATGGGGAATAATTATGCTATTCCAAGTAGTAGTAAAAATGGTTACATTTTAGTCACTTTTAGCCTGAGAACCGCTGTGGAAAGAGTCACTCAAATGCTTGGAAAATAGATTGCTGAAGTACAGAGGATTCCTGAAGTTTCTGTGTGTGAGAACAGTCTCCCCTTTTAGAAGGTCTGCAGAAGTGGACTCGATTGTCTCTTTCTAGATATGTATTTTATATAGAATATACTGTATATATTATAGATAGTCCATATAATTATGTAATATATTTTGTATACATATATTTCTCTTTTTTTATAAAACATACAGTAAAGCAGGTAAATTATTGTTACACTTGTTTTGCCTCAGGACAGAAAGTCGCAAGCAGTTCTGCATTGCAGGCTAGTGCAGACAGTGCTGCAGGTCATGCTCTGGTATAAGGCGGCCGTTGACTTGCAGGACTTCACAGTTATCTGTAAGAAGAAGGAAAAATTTCAAAGAACTGCTTAACAGAGTTTCAGAGCAAAATCACTTCAAGATTTCTTCTTCAGCTCACATTGCAATTATATGAAAATTTTGAATTATTTTTAAGCAATAACTTCCTGACTAAATCTGAAATTTTGTTGGTTTGCTCTCTGTCTATATCCTTGTATAAGAGCAAACCATTTGGCTGAACATTCTTGAAAAGCTATTTTTGGTACATATAACTACTCAAAACTTGCAAATCTTCTATATCAAAATGCAACTCAGCATTTCAAACTTTGTTTAAATACCTTCAAACCTATAATCACTTCCAGGTTACAGAATGCTCTCTGTGCAATGCTAAAACTTTTCATCAGAGAACCTTTGCTATGAAATTGGCATTGAAAAAAATGGCTATTGAAGACTTTAAAAAGGGCACTCAGCTCAAAAAAAGAAAGCCCAGTTCACTGACAGACAAAGCAAAACTCTCAGTACAACTATGGCACCTCCTGTTTGCTCAGAGAAGCCCAGGCTACTGCTAGGTGTAATGGCTACAGACAAAATTAATGCAAATTATGCACTGCTGTAGGAAGATTGGGTTTCTAGAGCACATGATTGTCGTTGGCCTCTGCTTCTCCAGGCTGCACCTATCTGGGGAAACAGTAAGTATCTATTAACTATGTACTTTATACCTTGCCATTTACTTCAGAGTTTTCCTGTTAAAGATCAAAGGCAGCTGATACCTTCCACCTTCAAACAGGTATGAAACAGGTGGCAATTTTGGGACAGAGAAAGGGAAGAAAAAGAAATCACCTTTGTCCAACTTCATGTTTGGAACTATTAATATAGTATTAGAGATGTTGTTTTGTGATAGATACTTTCACTGATAACTATCTCCCCATACTTTCCTCAGACTGAGCAATAAAATCTATAAATTCAATGACTAAAAGTGCCTAATATATTCTAGGTGCCCCAGTGCTATGGATTTACAGGTGTAAGCACTTCCTTACATAAATCTTCTTTCCTAACTAAAAATATTTCAACATGGATATGAAAATAATGTAGAATCCAAATAATGCTTCTAATAAAATAGTGGTAGGATTCAAATGCTACTGTGTTTGCTTACTGAAAAAAATTACTTTATTTTTGTGGAGAGACCAAGAAGACATGTTACTGTATAATTTGCTTGCTTTCAATATACATGTTATGGATTAAAAGTGCACTTAATTATTGGATATGGAGCAAATCTTTGGAAACAGGAACATTTCTAGCAGTACCCAAAGCAGAAGGTATGGGGTTTTGATGTTCCTTTTGTGTATATTTCCCACAGCAGGTATTTGGCCTATGAAAATAGGGCAGGGCAAGAAAGCAGGCTTGTGAGCCTTCTTCCAGACTCAAGAGATTCAATCTGTTATTGTGATTTCAGTTCAGGTAGAATATCCAATTATGCTCACAAAATGTGGACATGCAATCCTTGCTCCAGGAGAAATATGCCTCAAAGCCCTGATGCGACTTACAGATGCAGGCAATTCTATCCTTGCAGGTGATGCTATTGAAATCAGGGAAACTTCTCTCCTGATGCAGTTTCTAGCAGCTGGAGGTGTGCTTTTTGGATTTGGGCCCTTGAATATTATCTGAAACACATTGTGATGCATTTACTTATGGTGGGTAACAGATTACTCTGCGTGGACTCCTACTGACTTCAAGGAGTCCGCTCACAGTGCAAGGACCCATTCAGCCACCAAAACCTGGCCATGGGCACAGAGTATATTATCACAGCAAAAATTCATTTTGAGCTGTGTTTGGGGAAAGCCCTGTGCACCACTGTGGGTGATAGCCACCAGTGTGTTTGGTGCTGCTTCCTAGCTGCTCTCAGTGCAGGAGGGAGGAAACTCAGTATAAATTCTTCTTTTGAGGCTACACGAATTGACAGGAGCACTGGCAGCACATTTCTCACAAGCTGCTATATACACTGCTCCCATCTCCTAAGGGTGCAGACCTTTGGGTCCCAAACAGTGTGCTGCCCTGCCCTGTTTATGAGGTTCAGTGACATTATTCCTGTGCTTTGAGTGCATTTTGGGCTCTGAGTGAGATACCAGGGACAGCAGGCTGAGGCTTCTGACACAAATAAGATCCTCCCAGCTAAGTTTAGAAGAAATGCCACACCACTCTTGGGATTTTTTTTTTTTTTTTCTTGTCATTCCAAGACAGCAACTGCTTGCTTTTAAAAGGACATGGACTCCTCTCAAACATTTTGTCCAAAGGGTGTATGCACACAGAGGCGGGTAGGAATTTCTGTATTAATTTTCAGTGACATACTAGTGGTTATGTGGCTGGCTCACTGCAAAACTTTGAACAGAAAACACTGACCTGTTTACAAATGCATCTTCATCCTACTGAGATATTAGTCAACTTCTATCAGAGTATAGAGAGGTATTTTTCACATCAGACACTTTCACATTTAAACCACACGATTGTTCAAAACAAACATGATAACAATCAACCAAAATCTTTGTTTTAGGGAGGGAAGGGAGGAAAGAGAGGATAAGAGCCCCTTAGTCCATCTTACTCATCTTGGTGAGTGATAAGAGTGCAGCCCCATGCTTAAGACTGAGATATAAATAATTGTCACTTTTTGGCCTTCAGCAAGACAGACCATATGTCTACGCTGCAGTCACTGCAGGTCGCATGAGCAAACCTGTGTTAGGCTTCAGCTCGCTGGCTGGCTACTGCTCCCAGGCCTGCCTTGCTGCAAGGAGCCCAGTGCAGAGTTACCTCCGATCAGCCAGCTCCTTGGGCAGCGTCGCTGCAGCACCCGTGGTCTAAGCAGCACCTAAGCCAGCTCATAGCTTTGTCTTTCTGACCCTAACCGTGGTGAAGAAACAGTGCAAACAGAAGAAAAAAGAGGGAAAAGGATGGTGAAAATTATAAAAATTGGTATTCTCCAGAAAAAGGACAGGCATAGATGCTGCTCTGGATTAACTGGTGAGGCATAGTTTAGGACTCTGACTTCCTTTGCTACTCAGGGACATTGGTCCATTGGTCTGATCAGGCTTCCCTGCTTCATGTTTCTCCTTTGCAGGCATGGCAGAGCTGGCTGCTCTGCACACTTTCCTCCTGCTGATGCAGCACAAATCAGATGAAAGCTGAGAAGGAAAAGATAGCAACAGCAGTGAGGAACTCATGAGGAAGGACAAAGCACAGCAAGGTCTTGGATGACTCACACTGGAGCTTGAGCGCTCACTGTAAGTGTGGCCACTGGTTACTGCTCTATCATTTGCAGTGTGTGAAGTGTAGGAGGCCATGGACCTCAAGATACATGAGCAAACCGCACTGTCTGAAGGCTGAACCACGCCAGCTTTAGCATAGTATCCCTCCATATTTCATTCCACGGGAAGGATCCTTTCATTAACACACAGCCCCTCCCAGAAGATACCAATGGCAGATTAGCCTGTCCTCACTTCCCTCCCCTCCCCATATCAGTTACACCCAACTCCTCACACCCTTGTCCATAGATTTCTGGTAGAGTCCATGCCATGTTTCTCATGTCTCCCAGAAGAAGGAAAATATCAGCGGACTAAGCAAGTCCTTTTGTCTCCCTATGGCACTTCTCCAGACATCGGCATTTAAGGTCCCAGGCAAGTGGCACACCTCACAGTCCTCCCACGGGTGGCTGTGGCTGCAGCTCCTTCGCCCGCCCAGCTGCAGAGCTGGGACCAAGCAGCATCCCTGCCTCCCAGAAGGTGGACACAGGACACGGCACACACCGCAGAGTATCTCACAGCTCTGCAATAAGCAGTTACAGGCCCAGCCAGATCGATGTTATCCTTACCCCAACAGAGAATTATGGTGCAGTTTGTTACAACTGTCAACGTGAAATGAGACCCATGTTCCTCCTTCACTTGCATGGCACACCAAGTTCCTGGCTTTGGTGTATGTATAATTACTAAGGGGTACCTCAGGTGAAGTTTAGATCCCGCACTACACTTTTTCCTTCCCTCCTTCAAGTCAGGAAAGTAAATATAGAAAGAACTACACAACAAAATTTGATTATTACGTTTCTATAAAAGAATTTCCAGAAAGTAACAGGTGACTAATATTACTGATGCAACACAAATATAATAGATGAATTCCAGCAGTAAATCACAGTCATGATCCCTATGCCTTAGGGTATTAAGACGTGATGTAAACTAGAGAGCTTTAGAGACCTCTGAGCTGTGTTCCAGTACAGGCATCTGAAAGCAGTGTCTCATTAAAACACAGGCGAAAAATGAAATAATAATTGAGTCTTTAAAAAGGTGCTGCATTCTGCCAAATAAAAAGATACATTCTTATCAGATTTCTGATATAATCATGAGCCTGCAGCACCAGATCTTGACAGTGTGCTACGGTGCTAAATTTCATACTGAGAAGTTTCTGTGGTCTTTTTTTTCATTATTTTTAAGCAGAGATTCAAACAAAGGAAAAAATTACTGGGGGTGGCCACAACCAGGTAAAATGACACACTTCTTTTCTAGGACAACAGTCCAACTGGTTCCAACTGGATATCAAGAAAAACAAATCACCATGTGGAAAATTAGGCATTGGAGCAGGTTGCCCAGGCTTGTTGTGCAATCTCCATCCTCGGAGCTTTTCAAGACACAACTGAATAAAATGCAGTCTGATCTCAGAGCTGACCCTGCTTTGAGCAGGAGGTGGGACAAAAGACGTCCTGAGGTGTCCTTTGACCCAAATGTTTTATGTTCATCTGGTCAGATGAATTTTCTTTTTAACATGTAGAAAGGTTTTTTCCTTTCCTCTTAGGAAAAACTGAAACCTTTTGAGCATTTACATGAAAATGGAAGATGGAGGAGTGTCAGCTGCACCCAGCTGAGCCTTTTGGCTAGGGTGGTGGCTCAAAAGGTGGGAGACCTAGCTTCACGCCTCTGCTGCATGACTCAGAGTAGAAGTTTGCACCCTGCATCACTCCAGATGGGTTGCAAATGGCACATCATTTGGATCAGTGTTTGCATCAGCTTGCTAGCCCTCCTTGATATGTTTACAGGCACCATTTCGGTTTTGCCTCAGCAAGGCAGCACGGTTTGGCAATTAAGTCCTGAGCTGTCCCTGAATGCAGCAGCAGTCAAAGGTGTACAGTGCCTGCTGTGGCTTGGCTCAGCCTCGGAGGCTGCTGTAACTTGTTTGTGGCACCTTTTTGTTCACAGGGCAGCTCTGAGACTCCGCAATAGCCGGAGCAAGGTCACATTGCTGATTTCCTCCTTCTACTTGGCACATACCTGGCGCAGCCCACAGTTTTGGAAGGTAAGTGTGGGGTAACAGGAGATGTCAGCACCCAGATCAGTCTCCTTTGCCACCTTAGAGCCAGCACACAGAGACTGCAAGGGAGCCCTAAGTAGGGAGCAGTGTTTTCAGCATCTCTCTGAGAGCCTGTTCAGTGCCTTCGGAGGTTGGCTATGCTGCACAGAGCCAAGAGCTGCTAACCCTGCCCCTAAAACTGTCTCCTGCAGCCTCAAGCACAGCATTTCACCTCTGTTGCAATTTTTTCATCTGTAAAATTGGGATAATGACATTTTACTAACTCGCAGGACTGTTGTGAACTTTAATCAAGGCAAGGTTTGTAAAATGCTTTAATGAGGGAAAGCACTAAGAATGAGTAGATTATTTGGTTAAGCTGGCTGATGTGGTGCTGACAGACCTGCCCAAATAACTCAGGATCTGTATGTACGCATTGCATAGTGTTATTCTGTATGCTTTCAAAGATAAGCATTGAGGGGTTTGGCCCTTGGGCAGGCAGGATTCAGTTCAGGAGCACCTCTTCCTAAGCAGACTAGTGTGCAACACTTCCTTTCACCGTCCACCTTGTTTTCCTCAGTTTTGTAGACAGTAAACAACTTCGATTTACCAAGAGCCATGTTAAAATGAAGTACAAAGCCAGATGTTGGGATGGCCTGCAATACCAAGGACTGAATGCAGAATGTCCTTTCTGATCCCCTCTTTCATGGCATGGGGAAAGCCACAGGTACAGACATGTTGCAGGTAGGAAACAAACAATTTCTGTACTGCAATGGCAGGTATTACAGGGTGACAGCATCGCATCCAAATACCTTTTCCTTAGTGTGTGAGCAGGAGTATTGTTTTGTGATGGAGCTGCTCTGTTTTGTTGTCACCAGGAAGCCACAGACCCTCCTTGGCCTTGGGCTGTAACTCATGTAAGCTGGCTGAGACAGAGATTCTTGCAGGGAAGGAAGCAGTGTCTCTGCAGTGAGCTGCAGAGAGATGGAAGAGATTGCCTTGCCTCAGCAGAGGGGTAACTATCACATAAATGTATTCAAATACAGTGTCACACTGGTCTACGTCCATCAAACCTGCCTTTCATTTTGCACCTTACAGCACATGGTAAGTCTTGTCATCCTTGCATCTTTCTTCCCGTTCCTTTTCTACTTTTTGGGCCAAGAAAGAATTAACTGCTGTAATCTACAGAGAACAATTCAGTAAGTGGTTGGAGAAAGGCATCCCCATGAGAGGCAAGACTGGGACCAGCACTTCAAATCTGACAGCCAAAGGTAATTCAGGCCCAAGCTGTGCCTCTGATCCCTCAGACCTCGAGAGGTAGGCAGTCACAGGGACACTGAGGGGACAATGTACCTCTCTGTGGGGACCTTTCACTGTCCTCCTTCTACACCCACAGAGGTGTAGGTGCCACTGCAACCTTGCCCAGGGGCCATGGCCCTGCCTCGCTCCCTCCCTGCTCGCTCATTGCTTGCTTGCATCCCACAGGAGCACAAGAAAGGACCAGTCCTTCCAGTTAATTCATCTGGAGCAGTGGTGAGGTCTGGGACTCCATACACTTCTCTGAGGAAGATTTAATCAGTCTGGCTCTTAATACCACCCCGTTGCTCTTTGAACAAGGATTATTTAAGCTATTATTGAAATATTGTGCTCAGACTTCTATTACGGCCGGTATTCACAGAAACAATACTCGTTTCTAGCTGAGCAAATAATGTTGAGCTGTTTGTTTTAGACAGAATTCCACATATTCACTTTCTGTTACTTTCACACTGATGGTCAGGAACAATAATACTTGTCTAGGACTACAAGTAATTACTGGGAATCATATTTTGGTGGCATTTCCAGCAAGCTTCTGAAGTGAAAATCCATTTGCAGCACTTCCAATTCCTAGGCATTTCTTCAGAAATCAGACAGCTGACCGGCTTTGGAGTTTTATATTCTGACGAGTGCCAGACTTCCTCACTGTGTTTCCATTCTTTAAATTTTAACCATGTTTGCAAAATGTCAGACATCTAAACCAGTTTTTCTTTTGTCAGATAAGAAAGATTCTTGTCTGGAAAGGCCAGCAGCCACTAATCTAGCTAAATACATGCTCTTTGTTTGCTGATTCTACTATAGACACCTTGGTTCCAGGTATTCTCCAGATTAAGCATTAGCACAATATCTTCTTTTAATTTTTAGGCAAGATCGTCCAGAGCAGTGGATACAGAATCAGAGCAATGACCACAGACCAAGACTAATGATTTTGAATGTTTGATGTTACTGCTCAGTTTAGATACCTGACTTGGTATACATGGATACACATTTTCAAATGAGAGATGCTTAGTCCAGCCTGAAAAAACAAGCTGCTGAAGTGAGCTACAAGTCAGGCACAACAAATTAGTAGATGCTATTGATAATCATGGACTTAAAGCAAAGTTCCTGTCAAGTTGTTTGTTGGGGTTTTAAGTGTTCCTGAGAAATACCCTGCTACCCTTTTTTTGTTTGTTTGTTTTTAATGAAGGTTTCAGAGAGATATTTCTGAGACACAGGAAGAATAAGAGAACTCCAACTGCTGCCCCACTTAACAGGGAGTATTTGAACTTGTTGAGATTCATCATGCATTTGAAAACTATTGTGTGGCAAATCCAATAATCCAAATTATTGTTTGCTAATCCAATTAGGCATTTTAATTTAACTGTGCAATATTCAGTGCTGCTGTGAGTTTTTATATCTGGGTTTTGGTTAATTTTATTTCAAAGTTTTTGGTTGTCATTAGCTGACAGAGAGCTCTAGCTCAGAAAAAACCAAAGATGTATGCATATTGGCTCTCAAATGTTTCTGTCATTTTTCCCTGAACAGCCAAGCCAGATAAAATTGCAGATCCTGTCATTAGCAAAGGCATCCAGTCCATTCCTCTGCCACCATTGTGCTCCTGGCTGTATATTTACTTCTGTTTCCTTCTGACCTTCACCTAACCTTCAAATCTGACCAGCATAGTCTTATGAGATCTGATCCCAAACTGATGTGAAAGTCTTCTTACGTAAACTAACAAATCTCAGAAACAGACAGGGGGGTGGGGGGTGTGCAATGCACCTGAGCCCTGTTAATTCCACCTAAATAAGGCAAACCGAAGTACACCTATGCTGTAGTTGCTTTGTACTTGACAGAAGAGCCCTGCTATTTGAGCATACTCTTCACTCCACAATGTGTCTTGCTACCTATATTGTGCTTGCGGGAGAGAAGGGAGAGGAGTAGAACGATAACTCCTCTATGGCCACGAATGGGAACCCTTTCCCTTCATACAAGAAAGACAGTGACCCACACAATCCTCTCTTCTTCCTAAGCAGAGTTGGTGTGAAGCAGAGAACTGACCTTCCCAAGTAGAGAGGTCTGATGAGTGGATACATCCTGGCATGTTGCTTTCAGGGTCAGCAAGAGCTTTGAGCTAGCAACTGGCTAGGCTCCAGGAGGGCAACCTTTCCTTTTCCCTATGCACAAATAATGTTGCTTCTGAACCAACTAAAAGTGATTGGCCACCCTGTTAGGCAAGCGATATGACCATGATTCCTCTTTCTCCACTTGTAGATGGGATATCAGACCCTGCCCACCTCTGGATGGATGGAAGCAATAGCAACATAGCTCCCTACAGGCACAGGGGTAGAATGGGCACCCATCTCCCCAGACACCTCTGGGGAGGAAGACTAGTGTAGCTTTAACTCTCTTCCATGCTGCTACAATAACACCAAGTGGACATGAGGGAGAATAGGAAAGTAGTCTTATATTTCTTTAATTTTATTTTATTCTTTGAAGGTTTACTCTTTTCTTTGCTGTGTTCATATTGTTAATTTATTTGATTGTTCATTATTTAAAATATTATTTGAATCTTTTATTTGGAATCACTTTGAATTTATTTGAATGATCCTATACCTCCAAATGTCTCCTCCAAATCTCTCTGTTTCAGAAACGTTAGAATGGGCCCTTTACCTGATGTGAAGTGGCATGTTAGACAACCCTGCTGCTTGATGGGTGGAGAGCCAGGTTCCATGCTGGCAGTGGGGTTCTCATCAACTTCTGCTTGAGATTTGTAAAATTATACATTAGCTAATAGCTAAGATCTATTATTGCGCTATTAACTATGCCTGGCAAAGGAGGCAGTAGGAAGATTCAATTGAGAAAGCCAAATACAAACCATCTTTCTTGTTAGTAAGATCATTAGCTCTGTCCTGCATCAGCATTTAGGATGCAGTTTACCTGTGACTGGACTTCAAGGCCACCCACAGACACCAGCAGCACGGCTACCTGTCTGTCACGATGTACTCCTGCTGTGGAAAACGCAGCACTGGTGTCTCACAGGTTGCAGTGTCTGCTCAATCGGTGGTTTTACTCTGTAGTAAGGTTATTTATGATCTGGACTGTGACTACCTCCCTGCTCACGCTTTTCCCCTGCCAGCTGCAGAAGCAACCAGGGAGCTCTTCTCATCCTTTCTGACACTTGTTCTGTATCTCAAAGCAGGAGGTATTACCCCTGGACGGCTCCTAGCTCTCCTGGTTGGCAGGGTGGAGCTCCAGTTTGGGATCCAGTTTGGGACTGCTGCCAGGCTTATCTTATCTATGGAGGTTTTTTGCCTGAAGCTAGGCCTGAAGGGTTTTCGATCCTCAGGAGAGAGTGGGATTTTTTGGTCTGACGCTTTACCAGAGGAGGCTATATTGCTCTGGGTTCCCCTTCTTTTTTTTATGTAAACAACTCTGTGTAGATGTGCCTCCAGGCAGGTACAGGTAAACTTTAGGAACTGAATAAATACCTCAGCTACATATTTGATCTTGGCAAGTACAGAGTTACTTCACTGTGCAAGACGGAGATAGCCCTTGTTATGTAGGTAGATAAGAGGCAGTTTTCTGAAGCTGCATCTCAATTCTAGCTTATACCTGGCAATGTTCCTATCTGGGTTATCTGAAGCCTCTAAAGTAAGATCTTTCTGTTCAATGTGCTTGAAAAATTCAGAGTTTTCATCCTTACAAAAACCTCAAGTTATCATGACTGACCCAGAGAACGTATAAAATGCATACTTAGTTTCAGGGAAGGGCGATGTGCAAGAGGCCACATTCAGTGAGAGCAGACAGTGACAGAGTGATCCAGGCTCTAGGAAAGGCTAGGCACAGTCCCATTTCTTCTGTTATCCTTGGAAATAAAATGGGATCACCTTTTCTCCTGATGCCTAAGTCTTTCACAGACGCTGCCTGACTGGCCGAGGGGGCCAGACACAGTCATCCAAAACACAATTTGCTGAGAAGCTGGCCTTTCAAAGAACTTGTGCATCAAGTAAGCACTTATCTCAGTGCTATTTGTTTTTTGTTTTTTAACCTGAGAGGTAAGTCTTCCTCCCACAGGAAAGGATCCCTTGGTAAACTCCTGCTTGGGAGCCCAGCCGCTCCTAATACTGGCTTGCACCATTATGCAAATGCAGCTCTGGTGTTCCCACACTCTGGGAGAGGGACTCATTCCCAGCTTCCCACTGCATGCCACAGCTGCCTACAGCCCATGCTCTGCCACCGTTGAAGACTGGATCACTGCGATCAGCATTTGTCTCTACTTCAGCTCTGATCTGGGTTTTGTTAGCTTCTGCCACTGGATGCACTTGTTGAATCTCTGAAGTCTCTGCTGTAGTTTTCAAATGCAATAAAACATTAATTGCTGAGACAACATCAGCTGCTAGCTTTTAAGAGAGATGGTGAAGGCAAGATTTTAATCATAACACTTTATCTCAACATCTACATGTAAACCTAATTCAGTAACTTTCTGTTTATCTTTTCTGGATAACTGTATAAATCTGCTCAGCTGTTTCAAAAGACACTGAAAAACCACAAGCCTCTGCTTTTTCATTCTTTACATTTAACCTCCCAGCAAAGCCTGAGAAGACATTAGAGTGTCAGAGAAAAGAAAGAAGTCTGTTTCTCCATATTCCAAAGACACATCACTAGCGCACTGAAACTCCTTTTCACTCAGGTCAAATAAAATATATTGGCTCCAGTTCTCCATTAAATAGGCTCCCAGCCTGGACACACTGGAACTTGAATGTTATGGGGTTCCAGGTTGATAGCCCCTAATGTGTGGCTTGATGATGTCAGTTAAGTTTTGTACCACTACTGCCCTGGCTGAGATGGTAACATGGTGCTATACCCCGTGGAGGACCAGGTCTAGCAGAACTGAGGTCTCCCTCTTGTCCCCACCTCTCTTTGAAAGGTCCCCTCAACCTCCCAGAGCACAGGAAGGGAGCAGCCGGTAACCACCACTGCCCACCGCAGGCCCTGTTTCAGTGAAGCAGCCAGAAATCTTTCTTGCCTATCATTGATCCTCTGCATTGCTTCACACAGGGCAACCTCAACGGAGAAATGTTTACGGCCCAGTCTATTTTCCCAGTTCATTTTGCATATCTATGATGGTGAGAACACTTAAATATCCAAACAGAGAACAGTTACAGTTGCCTGCCTGTTAGCAGAATTTTTTTACGTCTGCCTCCAAAACTGTAAACATGGGAGTCAAACATCTGTTGCGCTTTCAGCAGGAGAAAGGATTACAGGGAGGTACAACTACTAACATTTGCTTTATTTTGGGCTTGTGATTTTTTTTTTTTTAATTGCTATGGAGTTTTAACATAATGATCTTACACACAATACAAAAGAACTGACATTTAAACAGTCTTACAATTATTATTTTTACTATACATTAATAATTTGGATGACACATGCCTTACTCTTTCATGAGCTGCCAAGGTTAAAAAAAGCCCGTCTAGCCCAGCAAACTTCTCTCTGCATGGCTTCACACCAGTGAACAAGAAAGGAATGCTCCCTGAATCTCCAAGCTTCACCTAAAGCCACCCAGTGACTTTGTCATGTCTGCAAGTGGTCCCATCTATCATGGTTTAAGATAGATGTTTTCTGCACTGCAGCTGTTAGAAGAGTTCATACGTTCCAACTTGTAAAGGAGTCAGGTCACTGCATTTGAAATCTATCTGCACCCAGTCAAAATGGAGTTCAGGTGTGGCTGAAAGCATGCCAAGTATTTTGGAGAAAATACCGATAGGGATTATTGTTCTTATAAAAAACAAAGGTGTGTAAATGTTCATTTCAGGCAGAATTCTCTTTATCAGTTGTGCTTGGTTTTAGAGTGACTTAATTTTTAGACAGATCTCTTGTGTGCTGTAATTTGGATTGCACTTAAGGGAAATCTAGGTAAACAAAGAAGTAGTTTCTGGATCTTCAGCAATTTGTTATAATATCGCCAAAGCTATCAAGCTTTCTTATAAAAACACAATTTAAAATTCCTTTATAATTAATTACTGGGATACATATAAGGGATACATATGACAATAATCATCCCTTTTTTTTAACTTGCCCTGATCAAGATGTGGTACCCAGCACTTTGCTGTCTGTCATTATGCGGCCATGCCTTCTGAGCAGAAGCAGTCCTTCATCTAATGCCTTTTGATGTTCATTTTTTAGAAAAAAACATGTCTTTCTGTATCACTGCCTGACTTTTGAAAGATGAGAAAAATAATTTCTCTGTGTGCTGGGGACTCACTGCCTTTCCCACTCATGAAATTCACAGGAAACAAAATTCCTTCCAGTGGTGTAAGCAGGATCTTTCTGCATGCTCCAGTCAGTCTACATCACCTTACTTTTGGTTTTGGGAAAAGCCTTCTGCAAAACTGCCAGAAGTTTTGCCCAGTGACTCCCACTGGTAAATTGCCATAAGTATGGGAAGATCTCAAGAGAGAGATGAGATGAACCCTTTTCTACCCTCAGCAGCATCATGGCTCTTCCTGTGCTGTAAGCATCTCTCCATCTTACACTGTCATCACCTGGCAGAGGATCTACAGAGAATAAAAAGACAGTTAAATAGAAATGTGTTTATACATGAAAAGGGAAACAGCCTCAGAAGAACTTTAGAGCATTCCGATGCCACCATCGCAAGATGGCACAGGACAGTGTGCATAGCACGAACAGGAAAATGTTGGGGAAGAAGGAACCTCTGTGGACAGCATGTGTACATATTCATATTTGATGGAGGAGAGGAAGGAGGGGAGAAGTATTCAGAAAATATTTCCTGCAGTTGGTGCTATACTTCTTATGAAACAAAAACTTCACAAACTCAGTAGGAAAGCAGCATGTCAGAAAACTTAAGTGATCAAGTAGCTGTCTCAGAAGCGTTTTTTCCCTTCAGGTCCTATATTATGAAGAGATACTGCTCTCCAACCCTACAATGGTTTTTTTTTACTGTAAAATAAACTTGGATTTGTGTCCGATAATCAGTCTTGAAGTTTAAGTCCATATGTATACAAGAGAGGACTGCACACTTCCCCATCGATACGCCATAAACCAGAACTTTTCATTTCAGCCGCGCTGCGAGGTGAACAAGTGATTTGGTTCTCTTTCAATTTTCCTCTTTTGAACATCAATGCAGATTCCACTTCTGTGGTGGATTCTTGTCCAGTGGGAGGTAGATGGTACTATTTAATTTTATACTCAGGTTAGCAGACAGATACAGGCTACATTGTATTTAATATATACTTTATATTCTAAAATGAGCTGTTTGCTGTCTAGGAAAATGCAGTTTTTAAAAAACAACAGTTACAGAACATTCCTACTTTATGAAGCAACTTTGAAAAATTCAACAGTTTGGTTCCACATCCCTCAGGTTTCAACAAAATCTGTACTAGATCATGTAATTTTACAAATTGGAAAGGAAGAAGGTATTCTTTTTAAAAAAATATTTTTATTTAAACTATTGGCACTGATGGTTCAGTCTTTCAGTCCTGATTTTTTCCTTCCTGTTTTCTTGTTAGTAGTAGATACAGGACAAATAAACTGACTCAACAGCCATATCAGTGGCTGCATCTTTTTCTTTTTTGTTGCTTTTCCTTTTTTTGTTACCTTAGAATGACTTACTTTTCTTGACTCAACTGTTCATTTATTGGCTAGTTAGTCTCCAACAAGTTTCTCTTCTTGCACTATAGCGCCCTGTACTTCCATCCCTTGTTCTCTGACTCAAGCGGTCCAGGAGATGAACAGTCCAAGTCACACGAGGAGATCTCCTTTCTGCTGCCAGATTAACGTCTGGGCAGTGGAGTAAAAACTCTCAAGCATCTGACGTAAGCTTCTTTTCATTATCCAAATCTAATGTGATGTTTATTCATTCTAACTTTCACCTTTATTTCTAGAATTATTTTCAATACATGTTGAAGGTTTCCAGTGGTTTTCATAAGCAGTTCATACGCATCATGCCCCATACCCCATCATACCTATGCAAGCTGTCATTCAGCATGGCTGTGTCAAAGGGATCTTTGCTGCAAAATTCAGATCTTATTAATTCCTGCACAGCACAAGAAGCCATGGATATCTCTTTCCAGTGGTGATATAATAAAAAGACATATAATTAATTAGAAAATATTTCAAAGAAACATTAGTGTTTTATCATATGATGTTTGTTTATAGGTAATATTGAGCAGTTTTCCAGGATCCCCTAAGATTATTAAAATCGAAACAGTTTACCAGCGGAAAGATGCCTTGATTTTTCAGCTGAGCGTCTGACATCTTTGCAATCTAACACAGCATTGAAAACTTTTTCATTAATGCTTTAAAACTAATCATAGGTTTGTTTACAAATAATTTCTATGCATTGAGGTCAGTACAAACCTGATAAAATCCTCACAAAGGAAAGAACAGCTGATTAAGTCTTATTGAACCTGCTTATTAGATAGACGGGAGGCATTGCAAAGTGTTCGTTCAGCATGAAACATTTTCTTTCTGTAGATTTTCTAATGGAAAGGTTTTTGCTCTTACATTTTTATCAACAAATCCCTCTGGATGTACTAGAACAGCTCTGAGTGGCCACATTCTAGAATGAGCTGATTTTATTTATTGTAACAGAAAAAAGATTTTTTCTTTTTCCCCCAGAATATGAGGATTAACGGGAGGAGCAATAAGCTGCCAAAATTCATGCTTACTGTAACACTGGTGTTACTTGAAGTAGGGAAGTATTAAATTTCTTACCTAATACAGTTCTTTTGTAACACTTGGAGGCAACAGTTGATGTATTATAAAGGAAAGCCCTGACTACCTACAATCATGTGGCACCTTTTGCAGGAGTACCTACTAGCCCCAGCATTGTGGCGGTACGATTTGCATAATAACTATCTATTCAAATTCATATTTCCATTACAGTTCTATGAGAGATTCTTAGTATTTTTTTCTGCTGTTAAACAGCTGCTGCATCTCACTGTTGGTGCAATAGTTCTACATATAATCTTTTTTTAATGAAAGCGCTTTGGGATCTCTCTAGGTGAAAGAAGGCATAGACATGCAAATTATCCTTAGCTGTGTAACTCAGAATTACCTTTGCATTTTATTCTTGATCCGTATCTGTATATAAAGCAACCCGGAAAAACAGTGACATTAGCTCTGCTTATATAACTGACGTGCTTTCGGGGACAATAAAGAGATAAAACTGGCCAGTGCTACATTAATGTTGTAATCCAATGATTGTTCATGCTGAGAAGTATCTCCTTTAATGAATTTTTTTGCAAAACAATTTATTTCCATTTATAAGTTTAGAAAACAAAAGCCATCAAATTAATATCTGAAAGCTTGAGTGAATGTATGTCATAACTCCTCAAGTTTCTTTTTTCCCTGTAGTTTTATTAACACAGACATTTGGGCTCACATCAACACTTGCTCTTTGAATCCTTTTATGTAAGTTTCCCTTAGTAATTGACTGTAACAAAACACATCCTGGCAGAAGCTTGCAAAATATAAATCTGTTTAAGTTACTCGGTAAAGATAACATTTCTTCAAAACTGCAGAAAAGGAAACTCCAGCTGCACACAAATTAAATTTAGATTACTCCTTTGCAGATAGTGAAAGGCTGGCAGGCCAGGAAAAAATCCATAGATGTGATTGCAGTGAGAGAAAGTAAACCAAGAAGGAGGTCTCTGATCCCAAGGCAGCAAGGAAGTCTCTTCATGGGACTGTCAGTGGTTCTCTCCCCATCAGGCAGCCGCCTCCATCACAAAGCTTTCAAAAAGCAGTGAGACAAGATCTGAACAAAACCAAAGCTCTGAATGAAAGGGCAAGAATAAAGTGCTTCTTGCATTTCTAGTTATTTAGCCACGACCAGTATCAGTGTCTCTAATGGTTACAGAGCCCCCGTCTTGCTGCTACTACACAAATGTCAGTAAGGATTTTGGTGAAGACTCTCCCATTTACACACTGCTTAGCATTATGGAAAAACCACTGGTGAGGCTGGGTATTTGCAGGGATCGCCACCAGAACTACGATATGGGTTAGTATCAATCGTTCACCTAGGTCACCACCCTTCCTGCGGCAGCAATCACATCATGACTCCCAGGAGACTGGAGAAATCCGTGGGAGGCAGATATTGCAGTGGAGGGCTATTTTGCTCAGGACTTAAAAGTAAAGCCCTTAACTACAGCACAGATGACGACCACAGTAGTTTCTGCTTGTGCCTCTCATCGGAAAGCAAGCAAGTAGTAGGCACCCTGAGGAGGGACTGCAGGACAGAGGTGCCAGCAAACTGAATCACTTTGGGGCTTGCTCATCTGAAAATGAAGAGAGGATGCAGATGGATGGAACGTTAAAGTACAAACCCTAATGTAAATACTAGTTTAAATACCTCCCATCTTGCCATAAATGTGTCACGGCAAGTCCAGTACCCACAGATGCTCAAGGCTCTTGTTTCAGGGCTAAAGATACCTCTGCTGGTAACATGAAACAAAATAATGATGGAATAGCTTTACTCCAAGAGAGGCTAAGTACTAAGGTACCAGTTCTGCTTTCCCTCACCACCAGCTCCTTCCAGAAGATCCTTCACCGTGAGTGTTAGCTCATATTGCTTAATACAAGATTTAATAGGACCTCGGCATCTCTATGGCAGTTCCGTTAATACAGCACTGCCTCTGGGATATGGCCACTGGCCTGTACCATGTGTGCTGCTAATGCAAGTCAAGCAAGCACAGGTTTGCATATTTAAAATATCAGACTTCTGTTTTCATGACAAAAGTTGAAAGACATCAAGGGCTGAAGTCTCACAGCTGAGTAAAGTAGCTTTTTTAGTTCTGCAAAAGACTTGCTCGTTTTCCTGAGTGAGGCCAGATCTCCCTTCCACCCCACCCTCCTTTGCATCAGAACTGCTGTAGCTCCCTCAGGAGACAACAGTATTTCTGGTGAATTTCCGACCCTTAGGATCATTTGTATTGCTTATGGCAGGGAAATGAGCTTTACGGGACTGTGGTATATTCACAGTGTTCAAAACAGGGAAAGAACCCCAAGCTATGTTGCACCATTAGAAAATTCAATTTCTGCTCCTAATTAGAAAAAAAAAAAAAAGAAAGAAAAGAGGAAAACCCCCATAATCTATAATAAGCGTCTACTCTCAATTGTGAACATCAGCAGGCAAAGATTAGCACCTTTTCACTGTTTCTATGAAAGCTCTGTTACTCAGCTATACAGTGCAGAAGGGCTGCGAGCGCATCCCTGCCAAAGACCATGCAGCTCAGTGACAGTCTTGGCTGATGGGACACTTAAAGATCTGACCCAGTGCACTGAAGAAACACGGGAGGGGATGCAGAAGCAGCAGGCAGTTACCTAACACTATCAAGTCTCAATAAAAAATGACAAGCTGAGATGTTTTGGCAGGCTTTCCGAATACCTAATAGGACAATGCTTGTGTGAACCAGCCTCGAAGCAAGGTTAAAGGAAATAAACCCAGAGCAGAAAAAAACTTTAGAAGTAGCAAATTATTCCATTTCGAGGTCCCTTGGATCACATCTGACCATAGGGTGTCAGAATTAGTCCCACTGCTTGTTTCTGTGAGACGAGATTCACGTCCAGTATGTCACACAGGGCGCTTCAGCCGGAGCGCTCCCACCCGGGCCAGAACACAGACACATTTCACTTACTGTCAGAGCGACTGTGTGTTTGTACCCGCGGGTTTGCCACGACACAAACCCGCACCTCTTCCCCCCAGCTGCAGGGAAGGTCTGGAGGGTCTGCTTTTCCCAGGGGACCACGTCCTCGTGTTCCCTTAAACCACCAGACCACAGTGACTGCAAAGGCAAGCGCGGAGCATTCCCGCAGCCCGGGCAGCCTCGTTTGTGCACAAGGGAGGTGGGCAGCGGCGGGAGAGGCGGTGCGGTGCCTTCCTCCTCCTCCTCCTCCTCCTCCTCCCGCCGGCAGTCGCCGCTCCGGCCGCCCCCAGCACAGGCGAGACGCGTCCTGCTGCCTGCGCCGGGGCTCTACTACTTCTCCATCACCCCTCGTCGTTTCTTGCGCCGCTGCTCCCTCGCCCCGTCCCCTCTCCCGCCCGCCCCAAGGGACGCAAGCGGCGGACGGGGCGGGGGCGGAGCAGCGGGCTCGGCGCGCAGGACGGGTCGCAGGGGGCTGCTC